>JAOPJM010533988.1:0-10057 GCA_027124095.1 Muusoctopus leioderma
TAAGAAGTTCAGTTTACAATCACGAGGACCCGAGTTCGATCCTACTGCGTGGCATCTTGGGCAAGTGACTTTACCTTAGCTTCGGGTTAACCCAAGCCTTGTGAATGAATTTGGGTAGACCGAAACTGTGCGGTAGCCCGTCGGATGAATTGCACCAGTAATTCAAACGTCCATCCCTGTCACACTGTGTTACGCCGATTGCGCCTGAGGATTACGTTAAGGGTACACGTGTCTGTGGAATGCTCAGCAGCTTACATGCTAATTCAATTCCTAGGCCTTTCCGTTGGTCGAACAACTAGAACTCTTATCGTCGAAACCGAAGGAGATCCATCACACACACATATATACATACATACATACATACGCGTGCACGCAGGCACACACACACATACATATATGAATAGATGCATTCCACGATGTTATAATCAGATGTAAGGTAAACTTACAAACATGTGTTTTTAGTTAACACACTTGTGTTCCGTCGCCGTGAAAAAATAAGATACATTGGTTAAAACACTTGTCTTTCTTTCTTTTATTAGAAATAAAAACATTGCCCTCTCTTGTTTTCATCTTTCTTACCACCTCATCTAATATCGTTTACTTATTTTCCTGACCACATAGAGAATAGTAGATTGCAGCTAATTGAAATTATCAACTACTTTTCTCTCAGACGCTGAAACTAGTCAGGATGATGGGGATTCTTTCTGACTAAAGAGTGAAAAACATGTGGTTTGACCGCAGTAAATACTTGTAAGACCGAGTTTAATAATGTGAGTTTACGAAAAGCACATGCTTATAAATTTACCTTACATCACTATTTAACCAAACGCCGTGAGGTGCTGCTATTAAGCAAAAATGACAACTCAGCTTATATTTGCTGCTACCATACTTGTATGCAGGCGCAAAAGCAAGAATAGACCAAAATATATTAAACTTACTGTCAAAGGTTTTCCTGAATCACCACATATATTTCGTAAGTCCTGTCGAAAATTCCTCTCTGTGTTCACTAACGAATGTATGTGCGAGTAATATCTTGTTTTAAATGCATTTCCTATTGCTCCGATATAGGAGTTTGCTTCAACACCATCGTTCAGTTCTACCTTGGAACAGTATATTAAATAACTGGCAAGGTAGTTCAAATTAAGTAAACAGTTACAAACATTCTTACAATTACAATTGCACTCGCTCGGTGTGGTCTGACAAATGTCTTGCATTAATGGAATTTACAGTGCTGGCGAAGTGTTTGCAACAAGATTAAGAAACTTTCAATACGATTTCTATAAAAGTTTATAATATATATGTTGGTAAAATGAAGTGAGCCTAACTTAAGAGACCACTTGGCTACATTCGTACCGACATTCAAGCACAAATTTGGATTAAACACAGACTTTTTCTAGTCATAAATTTATTTTGCAATATTTTAGTCAGGTTTTCCAAGACTGGTGAGATTGATGTGGTTCGTGTTCATATTGAATAACTGCAAGTCAAAGGCTGCAGGAAAAATTAAGAAAAAATAAACATACTCAAGGACAGAATAGGGAGGAATAATGGTGAATGTGGTTAGTACTATAAGGGGTGGGGATGAAATAGTATGGATGGCGAGACATTGACATACGAGTGTGTCAGTTAGGTTTCGATGGAGATGGTACGCAACCAGCCTGCTCCGATGAGCAGAATCTACTGCATTAATGTTATAACGCGCAGAGTGAGGAGACATAGCGATTGTGAGCTAGACGTTAGAGTGTACTGGTGAGTTACTCCATGGCAATCAGTCAAGGGGCATCTTGTTATGTGATCTACAATGTCCGTACATGTATTAACAGCAACGTCCCAAATGTGGGACTAGTATTTCATTGTGGGTCCCAATTGTGCTTTGTAAATATGTAATAATTATTGGGAACTGATGTGGATTGTGATTCTGAAGATGAAGACGTGTATTTGGGATGCAATTTTACTATATTGTTAAAGTGGGATCGCTAGGAGGGATCATTAGTGGAGGATTTTTGGTGCGTGTCATCCACGTGTTGTGGCAGTAGGTGTACAATATTGATTGTTTCCTTGCTATGTGTTGTGATTCTGTTTGCGTGTTGTTAAAGGAGACAAGATTGTCATGTCTCCATTGGATAATGTTTTCGATGTCTCTGTTAAATGAGTGAATGCAGATTTAAGGTGAAGTGACATGATTGCATGTGAATCAAGCCTGCGTGGCAATATTGTGAAGTTTTCTATTACCATATGGGCATTTGGTGTTGTACATTATGTTCGAGGTATTCTCGTCACATCTAGCTCTGGTATTTGGAGAGTTGCTATGTTTGAGTTTGTCTATGTTTTGATAATAAAGGATAAAATACAATATGTCTTCCGGAGTGTAACATTTATCTTCTGGCTTTAAAATTGATCTTCAAGCCTCATCCATTGGCTTCTACAACGAATGGAAGTGACTTCCGTAATAAACTTTGCAATGCGAGCCAATGTGGAATCCACTAAGTGTCCGCTTGACATGTTAGAAATAACAGCCACATTTCTCTCAAATTAATATCTGACTATATTAAAACAGAGAGGACATATTGGATAATGTAGTCATAGATAAACTTTGCCGGATAAAAGACGGAAGGGGCACGGTTGGAATGCTTTTGTTTATAAGTCTGCTTGATTAGTGCGACATGGCGATAAACGAGCACAAAACAACGAAGTTGTGTTTTGTGATGTAATTCAAGATTAATTTATAAAAGTTTGGATGATGTTGTTTATGCTGTTTTCTGGTAGCGTTTCGTTTGATGTGTGCTTCTGGTGTATAACATTATTAAACTTACTGTTAAGTTGGTTTTAGAATATGTGCCATTGTTGTTCTTGTTTAGTCCCAAGTTTCCCGGATCGAAAGGGCTTATGATGAAAGGTAGTCCAACCATGACCTTCCCGACAATTTTTGAGACCCAGTGTAGCTAAGACTATATTATACAATATGTCATTTCCTTTATTTAAGACGGTAGGCTGTGATTTTTATGTATTTATTTATATCATACATTTGTAAACAATCGTGTCTTTGGTTATAGGTTTCGAAATGAATAATCACTAGTACATTGATATAATGGAAACATTGTTACTATTTCTAGCATGTTGTACGACACCATAGAACCTTTCTCGTTCGCTCGTATGCGTATTTATTTGTCAGTGAAACTAATATTCATTATAATGTGTCCTAATTATATTACGACTGGAAGATTTCAGTAGTTAGATTAGTGTCAGTTTAATTCATATTAGAATCTCTCGTGAGAAGTGTTTTGATAACGACCAATTCCACAATGATTGGAATCTTACATTTACACTATAAATTCAAGACAGAGAGAATATTTGTTTAATTTTTCTCTATTCTCTCATTAAGAAAATACGCAAGATTTAAGATCGTTAATAATAACAATAAAAGTGGAGTTTAGAATTTATAGATTGTTTACATATAAAGCAATGTATACATTGGTTGGTAGGATCTTAGTCGATAGCAGATGACAATTTGTCATTTAAGAACTCCACCTGGGCACAGACATGGCTATGTTTTTAAAATGTTTGTTTCGCCAATACGCGGTTTCAGGTTCGATTCCAAAGGTCATTACTTTGGAAAAGTGTCTTCTATCTTAGTCTCGGGTTGACCATAGCATTGTCACTGAAAGTTGCGGAATCCAAACTGTTGCAAGCATCAGGGACCGAATTGTGGCTTTGTTGCCAGACTGTGCCTCCACCCCTCGGGCCCATCAGACGGCCTTTATGCCATCATGTTTAAGCGCCCGCACCATTGCTCGGGCAACGTAATCTTCATGTTTCGTGTCGAAAGGTGGTTGATGTCATTATCGCCGCTAGCACGTCGTTTGCGATGCCTCTCCTATGCGCCTCTTCTAAACGACTCACTAGCTCGTTCTCGAAACTACTGTTCTCTCTGGCTATCTCATTGCTAAGGCTAATCCCTACTGCTCTGATTTTCCTCTTTAGCGAGAGGCACAACATGTCGTTGATGATGGCTCTCGTTTGTTCCCGCTTAACTGGTTCACTACTCCGTCCCCTGAAATCTTTCCGTGCCGGAAATAATGGGTCAAGCTTTCAGTAACCAGCTCCTTTTTTATTTGTCTATTCTTAGTTGGCTATACAGGTCACGAATGTGGGGTCCGTGTTGCCAACAATTCGAAACTGTATACAACGTACGCTAGTCCTATCTGCTAACTTGACGGAAATCCTATCTAAGTAGACCCTCGATGTTCTCCGCTGCGATTCATGCAAGTTCACATTGGTGCATCCGGGAAATTGAGTCGGGACTGTCAGACTGCTGCCTGAGGTTTGTGAGGATTTTGCACCCCCTCCTATGTTGGCTACCTCCACACAAATAACCAAAATACCATTCCAGTCGCCCACTAACAGTAATGAGCGAATTGTCCTTGGTTTGGTCTCTAGACGACTGAATGAAAATACATTCCCGCTCCTTTCAAGACGTAAATGGCTACAAGTCTCAAGCTGACACCGTCACCCTATCTGCTCCCAACATCCAGGACAACTGATCTAGCATCCTAATCTAGGAGAATTTATTTACCTCTAAGTCGAGTATTTTCCGTAATATCACTGTTACACCACTCGATCCGAGCTGAGCAATCGAGGCGTAGGCTTCATCGTCATTCAGAAGGAGGGTGATTGAGCGCATCGCAGAAATCCTGGCTTCGCTGATGGCTACCACATAGTGACCTGATTTCATTGAGCTGGTGTCCCTGATTTCAATTCGACCCCAGGCCACGAGCATTTATCCTCCCCAATCTGAGTTTAGCAATTCAAGCAGGAGAAAAGAAAACAAAAAAGGTCACTTACCTTACTCCGGCTGTACACCGTCTTCAGGTCCCTGTAACGGCTCTCCAAACCCCTTTTGTACATTATATTTTTAAAGGCTTCCATATTGTTTGGGAAGAGTTTTCTGAGGGAGCGATACACTTCTGGTGTAGTACTGAACAGAAGTCTCCTTGGTTGTGAATTTGAGAGGGTTAGCTCATCAAAGCCCACCACTGATGCCAACATTTGGTTTTGTTAGGTTGAACGAACTCCATCAATTTCTCGTTCCCCTTTCGGAGAACAGCTTAGTTGATGGATTCGGGTTCGGCTGTGGCTTGTTTCTGTTTTAGGTGTTGCTGTTGTTGGTTTGTTTCTTGATTTTCGTTTGTTTGTTGTGTTTTTTTCCTCTGATGTTGCAGTTATTTTTTATGTTGTGGCTATTGTTGTTGTTGTGGTGGTGGTAGCGGTGGTTGTTGTTGTTGTCGTTATTGTGGTTGTGGTGGTGGTGTGGATGTGTTGAGACATTGAGTAACGTTTACCATCCCTTGGAATCTCGTGGATTTGGTCATGGTGGGGGCTATTTTCTTGTATCTTTCTCTTCTCTCTGGCACATATCTCTTTTCATTGGTTTTACACCTCGATTTCGTCACGCGGTGAGATCCCCAATTCAGAGAAATTTTAAGAATCTGAGAGAAGAGGTGTATTTGTGTCCTTGTGTGCATTTGTGTTTGTATTTTGCTGTAGGGAGAGTGGAGCTTACTGCTGCGAGGTTTTCTTTGGGGGAAATTTGGTAACGGGTCCTGTTGTTATTTTGGGGTTCGTGTTGCTGTTGCTGGGGAAGCATTGCCCATCAGCCATTTTTCAGGGCCTCCGATACTGGTGAGAGAGAGAGAAATAGAGAGAGAACGAGAGAGAGAGAAACAGAGAGAGACAGCGAGATATACAGTGAGTGAGAGAGGAAAGTATCCTCAGACAGGAGACTTAGACCGAATATTGCAACAAAGTGGACTCCGCTAAAGGCACCCAATGGCCAATTGGTGGTGTTAAACCGGGCAACAGCGTAAGTCTTACACCCAAGTAGGCCACAGCAGCATTCGAACTTAGAACGCTACGAGTCGTAACAAATAACGCGATGGACTCCGGCCGACACTTGAACGATTCCACCAGTCCACCACCCAAGACTGGTACTTTGTCTACTCCGAAAGGATGAAAGGCAAAGTTGACCTGAGCGGAATTTGAACTCAGAGCGCAGTGGGGCGGAACGAATACCACTAGGTATTCTAACCGACTCTTTAACAACTCTGCCATTTCATCGCAAGTGTGTGTGTGAGTGTGTGAGTATTTTCTCAGTTTGGTAGATTGCACACTTGATATTGTCGCCTTATTCAAACAGAACAACATTCCAAAGGATATACCAACAAAAAACTGCCAACATTTACATAATTATATGACAGAACCTTTGTGAGGATTTATTTTTAGCGCTAATCGCTATTGGAATTATGCGAGCAGTTCGCTCCATGTGCTTGATTGTTTTTACTACACAAGTGAAGTAATTACGTCCAGGGATAGTTGTAGCAAAAACATTGTAGCTAGAGTAAGAAATGCTATGGAAGAAGGTTTGGGATTTATTGTCTTTATTGTTAACAAAGGGTTTCATATATTCATGCAAAAAGCGTGTATAAAATGTGTGATGTATATGAATAAGACATAACTATGGCATGTGCACGAACAGGAATCTAAAGAAAATTAGGTGACTATGGTCTCTTCGATGTGTAATATCAACCTGCATACACTGCATGGATATGTGATTTTGTAGTTCGCTCAGAAACCATGTGATTCCTTGTTCGATCCCATTGTACGGCATGTTGTCAAGTGTCTTCTAGCATAGACTCAAGTTGCCCAATACCATATCAGTAGAATGTGGTAGATAGAAAGTGGGCGAAAGCCCGTTGTATGTATGTATGTATGTATGTATGTATGTATGTATGTATGTATGTATGTATGTATGTATGTGTGTATGTATGTATGTATATATGTACGTATATATGTATATATGTGTATGTGTGTGTGTGTCTTGTTTATCAAGTAGGACACTCCCTTGCCGCTCTCACAATCAGAAAGGTAGTGAAACAGCGGAAACCGTTAAAACTTCTAATCTAACGACGCTGTTGTTCAGAAATTGAAATATACAAATGTAAAGATAAATATAAGGCAGTCATAAGTGAAGTGAGAGAGTGGCTAAGCATTAAAGGTTTGAAACGAATTCTGTTGCTAGAAGCTATCCACTATATTTCTATGTATCGCAATAATGTATGATATTTGTGAGATGTAAACTTCTAGAAACCTTTCTCTCTCAACCCAAGTTTATTTTAGCTTCCCTAGAATGTTGTACCGTATACTATGATCTTATGGTATATTTCAAACTGTTTACGTTATCTGTTTACATTGTCTGTCTATGCCAGTATAGTTATTGTTGCCTTTAATTCTCATTCGTTTCACCAACATAACTATGTTCCATCTTTCACTTGCCCCTATTTCCCTTGCAATGGATCAAAACTAACTTCTTTATATATTGTCAGACACTTCACAATTACGTTTTACTATCTTGCAACGAGACTACAAGGTAGCCTCTACGTGGTAGATTGAACTCCTAGAAACAACAAGCAAATTTTCTTCAAAAACCTCTTTAACATCTGAACAAAGGATACATTAGATAGAGTAGTCCGGAGTATACTATAACCCTCCCAACAGAAATGAATACGGGATGGTCATGCTTGACCGCATTTGATTATAGGTCAGTCATAAGGGATGACAAGGGGCTAACAAATAACCACTATAATACACCATCTCTTCTACATTGGGAGGTACAATCTGCCGATGAAAAAATACGTGATGGCTGTATTTCACTTCAGTTATATTATCAATCAATTAGATAATTAATTAATCAATTAATTAATTGCCTATTTATTGATTTATCACAGCTTGTGATCTTATCGGTGAAGAGGTGCTCCTCATGCACTTCATCGATAAGGTCACAGGTGGTGACGAAAAAACTCTGACAAACCAATTTATCAAATAATTAATTAGCTATTCAATTAATTATCTCATAAATTGATATTAAAACAGAAGGGAAATAAAACAGTACGTGTATTTTATTGTCAGAATGACCCTCTCAAAGCAGAACAATATATGTTTCAACACGTTTTCGCATCAAGAGTCTTGCAAAACAAATACAAAAACCAAATTCATCATCTCATATTTGGGATATCCATCATCTACTCAGAAATTATTTCTGTTTAACTGACTGTTTCGGTTAAGAAGTTTACTTCGCAACTACAATGTTTTGGTTTCGATCTCACTATGTGTTACATTGAGCATATGACTTCTACCCTCATAATAGCAGATTCTAATAGTGGAGTCTGCTACAATGAAAGTATTTGGGCCAGGTCTTCGGTATTAGGATAACATCCTCCATTTCTCTCACCAGTCTCGGAAGCCATGACAAAGGTTCACGGGCACTGCCATTCTTCCTTTGACTAAACTGTAAAAAAAGACAAACACAAATATTGTTATCCCATGTATTCTACTCAAAATATAATGATGTCACTTCAAAGAAGTAGATTACGTTTCTGTCAATCTCATTATATGAACTAAATACACTGTAAAAGCTTCAGTGACAAATATAAACAAAGGTGATACTATGCTCTTTAACGGTCCAACTCGAAACAGTTCCTATTTGATTAATCGGAGCGAGTAACATTTGCTTCCAATTTCTGTGAACCTGTATGTGATAATGTAGGCCAATGCGGGATCTACAACAGGGGGGCGCCTGCACATGGTTTTGCTTTCTATCTAGAAGCTGTTGCACATTAGTTTCCTCACGATGTTGACAGTGCGGTACTTTGGTCCAATGACAAGATATCCTAGACAATTGGCGTTAGCAAAATGTTGCAGTTATTATCCGACATCACAGCCGTTGAATGTATATAACCCAACTACACTTGTTACTCATAATTGACATGCTAATTGGTTGAAAGATAATGTATCAAGATAATAATTAAAACAACGTTTGTCAAATTGTATTTACTCGAGGAGCACTTCAAAGCAAATACAAACATTTCTGGTGCACTTTATGCATAACGTAAACAAATTGTGTTAATAAAAGGTATTTGTATATTTTAGCCCATAAACATAAATAATTTAAATAGCAGAACATTATCAATTGCTTAGTTCTTTATTCAATAAATGAAGCATAGTTTGACATTCAATGTGTATGTTTCAAATATTTTAAATGTGATCGTATTCTTTTCGCAGCGCAAAGTTTAAAAACAAGACTTATACTTGAACAATATATTCGATATAAAAAAGTGTTTAGGACGTATTGCATATTTTTTAATGAAAGCAACGGACATTTATTGAGATTATTCAATGGACTGACTCCACTTTTTATCTTATGAAATGTATGTTATATACCGAAACTGACTCAACATGTCTTTTGAGCTTCTCTTCAATGAATAACGTTGTTGTTTAGCTCCAGGTCAACCGTGATTGTGCACACCTAGGGTCAATGACTTTCACGTAATGAGGGAACTTGCATGTGTCAATTTAATCAGGTACCTCATTAACTTTACTAATGAAGGAGATGCATGAATCTCTTTAATTAGTTACCTCATTAACTTAACTCACGATCAAATGTTTATCACTTTCATGGAAGTGTCCCTTCTTCAATAACGTAATAATTGCAATAAGAAATTATTTTCTATAAGATTTTAGTAATGAATTATTTATTGAAATGATGGTGATTTAAAACATTTTCTTATATACCACTATTCTCACATAAAACATATTTGAATTAGTGTATATAAGAGCTAATCGTAACATACTTCCACTAGTTCTACAGAGTACTGGTTTGAAAAGATTCAATCTTGATAAAAATATGTTCAGTTATCTGAATTTTTATTGTATCTATATTTTGTTATGAAGCCAATAATGCCATATTTGATTATATGGATTATCCTAAGTTAATTATATTATCTTGGAATAAATAATGTTATCTTCTTGAGAGACGAGACATGACCAACACTACCTCTAGGTGTTTTAATTATTATCTTGATGCATTTCTCTCTAGGATATCAGATTAGGCATCTGCATAACCAATGTAGGTGAGCCACAACTAATTTGTTGATATACCAACTAGAGATGTCACGTACACTAAAAGAGCTGAACGAAAAATGTATATATATATATCTATATCTAT
>JAOPJM010534040.1:0-10055 GCA_027124095.1 Muusoctopus leioderma
AATATGGCTGTAAGCGTTACCTTAACTGTACTACATTCACATTTAATTTTTCAACTTACTCTTACGTAACAGACGGAGAAACACACACGTGGTTTAATCCACCTTATAACAGAGGCATTTCTACCCAGATAGCTAAGATGTTTTATCTCTGCTTTGTAAACATTTTCCCCTTAGCCATAAGTACTATAAAATATTTAATAGAAATACCATTAAACTATTTTATTCTACTACACTTAATTTTGCGCAAAGGATAGCTTCCAATAACTTGGCTAAATTAAATGTTGATACTAATAGTAGCAATAATAATGAGCCAAAAATGCAACCGTATTATACCTAGTAATTGCCCTCAACTCTAATTGCTTAGGTAAATTAGGTAAAGAAATTGTATACAAATGTTCTGTTAGAGCCCAAACCACTTATAACGCTTATATTGGACTTACCGCCAACTTCTTTAAGTTGAGATACTACCAACATATTCATTCGTTTAAGAACCCAGCCAAAAGACATAGTACATCTCTTTTGGAATACGTATGGAGTTTAAGGAACCGAAACACCATATGAATTGAAATAGACTATTACAACCAAGGCGAAACCGTACGGTGGTAACAAACCGTTCTGTGGTGTCTGCATTGCTGAAGCATCAGAAATAGTATACGCCAATGAACAATTGCATTGCCGTATAAGAAAAATAAGCAGATTACACCATGCAAACACAGGTTCTTAAAAAACTATATAATACACCGATGCTGGACCTAACGGTTAAGTTGTAAGGGATGACTGGATGAACACTGGATTCGAATTTCATATACTTATAGTTACACTATATGTATACTAACAGCTCCGCCACTAATATTGATTACTTGATTCTGTCTCCATCAACTGATAATTATATTATATTTGGTTATATTTTCTGTTTTATATGATTTGATATGAGTATATTTTCCCCTTAATAATACAGGTGTAGTACAGGTTTTCGGTATAATAACTGTTTAAAGGAATCGGTGTATTCCATATCGAATGATTCCATGGTGTTGAAAAATACTTGTAATATAAACAGCGTTCATCATAAGTGGCTAAAACAGCGCCAAACATAGAGTTCAGTATGAATGAATCTGCGTGTGGAATCCACGTGTAGGCGCTCGGATATAGTTGAATTCGGCAAACAATAAGCAAAAACAGAACTCAATTAATCGAAAGAGCTTCCAGTGTATATGCTGGAAGGCCCTGGCTTCCGACGATCACATAAATACCTCGACGACCAACACTTACTGCATCAACACCCGGAAGTACCCACCCAAGGTTAAGGACCTAGTTAACTTTGAAACCGAACTAATCGACCACGTGGCAACCATTAGGTTTCGTATGTACCGTAGCAGCTTTCAAACTAAACTCACCCATGCTATTAGGACATTTAGATCCTCTCGCAATGAGTTCGTTTTTTTTCGGATATAACAAATAACTTATATGAGGTAGATAAGGATAGGTACGACCAACTGCCCCTTAATAAAATCATTACGAAATATAAAAAAATAAAAACGGTAATAAAATGTATAACTCTATAAAAGAGAAAGCCAAACATATATAGTGAAAAAGGTTTTTTTAAATTCCACACAAAGCACATTAAATAGGAACAATAAGAAGTCCAAAATGCACCAAATGTTTTTATATCATTCCCAAACACAATATAATATAATTCTTTCTAATATTGGCATAAGGCCAGAAATTTGAGGGGACTTAATCGTCCCTAGTACTTGACTGGTACTTTGTTTATCGACCCCAGATGGATGAAAGGCAAAGCTGGCCTCGGTGGAGTTTGAACTCAGAGCGTAGCGAGCCGGGACGAATACTGCAAGGCATTCTGTCCGACGCGCTAACGATTCAGCCAATCCACCACCCTCTCAAACACAATATAATATAATAAAATATGAAACAAAATTAGTCATAGTTCTTCTCCAACCGGTTTCAACTCTTTCCGAGATCTTTGGGGTATGTTGTTAGCTTCGTTGGTATTGAGAACTTAGCAGCATAGAACACGTGACTAGCAAGGGGTGTAATCAGTTATAAAGTTGTCAATTGAAACACAATGCATTTAATTTCGGTCGATATTTGTTTATAAATAGCATTTCTTTATTATCCGTTGTTCTGTTGTTGAGTCGCTACACTGGTAAAACGGGAAAATTGTATAATTTGGTAAGGTTCGTCCCCAACAACTATCTATATGTTAACTCATGGGAATTTCTCTTGTATACGGTTTCTGAATTTGTTGACAGTGTACAGACAAATATTTGGAAACAGATTCAGTAGTCATTTAAAAGAAAACTGGAAAAGATTCTTAGATGACTGCTTTCGAGATAGGACATATAGACGGGGACCCAGTTACTGGAAGCTGAGCGCATTGTTTACAGTGCAAAAAGCCTACAGAGACCGGATTAGCGAAATAGTTAAGCGGCAGTTAAGGGGGGTGGATTATAAACCACAGATGAGGTGTAAGCTTCGAAAGAGAAATTAGAGTAGAATCGGTAAGGTATAACAAGGAAGTAGCAGTAGAAAATGTAAGACAGGAGTTGGAGTTAATAGCTAACTTAGAAGGGACTTCGCAGCCGATGTACTAGCAGTAAAAATGGCACTTTACCGCGCCCTCGGCTCGCCAGAGCTCTCTACTCTCATCACTAGAGTACATTTTGGCTCTTGAGTCACTGCTGCGGAAGCTGGAGGTGTTGAGGAGCGTCCCATGTGAGGTGAGACGTAGAATGACCATGTTATCATACAAGATTATCAGAAATCGAGTTGGTCGGCACCATACTGAGGAAATATGAGGTGATAACAGGAGTAAACATTGACCAGGATAAATCTGTGGTCTTGCAGCTTGACACCTGGAGAAACAAATCCATGCTGGCCAACGGCAGTGTTGTCTGTCGGTGGTACGACTATTCCATGCTGGCCAACGGCAGTGTTGTCTGTCGGTGGTACAACTATTCCATGCTGGCCAACGGCAGTGTTGTCTGTCGGTGGTACAACTATCTAGTTTAGGTACTTGGAGTCTGGATATATACTGGGACGAGGTTATGAGCAATGTGGCCAGTCTCACCCAGAAATACTCTGAGAAGAAGCTCTCCCTGAAAGGTTGGGCAGAGGTAGGAAACACCTACATTGCCTCCGTAATTTATTATCCTGTGACCATTGTGCCTTGCTCCAGACCGCATCTGACCAGGTTTGAGTTGTCTGCTCTTTCCCTTCTTGAGCAAAGGTCGGGTTTTCCCTGGTTAGAAAGTCCCATATGGGGGCTTGGTATTCTGTGGCTGATGATACACAAACATGCGCTGAGACTGCTAAATGGTTAGCAAGTATGGCCGCCGATTGTAAAGCACACTCTCCCACAGTTCGTCTCTTTGACAGAGCTGCAGCCCTGGGTCAAACGTAGACCAATATGGGCGTCTGACATCTGGAATGTTGTCAGGCACTGAAAGTCCTCTATCATTAAGGCAATACTGTGGTGGAACGTCCACACTAGCGTTCTATAGGGGTTTGTGGTGGTTATGAGAGACAACGTTCTTGGGGAGAAGCTGAGGGTCGACAAAGACTAGCTAAGTAGTTTATTCCAGAGTAGTTTCGTCCCAGTAGTTTTAGAGTAGTTTCGGGACAGCTTCCAGTAATTCCTGACCTGGCAGTGCTACCAGCAGGAATTACCAGTTCGGAATAAGCTCTATAAACATGAGAATGTCGCCATTCGGGCCACTCCGAGATTTGCGGAGAGCAACGAAACAGTTCTCAATGTATACGTTCAGTGTCCGAACATTACTGAGCTGTGGAGCGATGTCGAATGGCTGCTAATGTATATAAGATGCATTCAGCTGCTGGACGACTCCTTTGTAAAGATCTCCCCACCGTCCTCCTTTGGCAACGAGGTGCAGGCAGTTTTCCTATTGCTAGTAGCTATGACAACAAAAGAGGTTGTATGGTGAATCCGCTTGAAAACGTTGAGGACAGGACTCTATCTCTCCAACAAGGTGCTCATCAATTTCTTAAAGTATCACTTGAAGCGAAAGCTGAGGTTGGAGAGCGAGGTTCTGCACTCAAGCAAATTTAATGAACGGTGGGTGCAAGTCGTAAAATTGGCATGTATGAGAGGGCTAGTCATTAAAATGTACCTAGACGTTTCCGACAGGACAGGGCGAGTGTTTGAAGCAGCAGAAGGTGGTAGGGATACTGGGGGATGCTCTGGCCCTTCCTAGATGGCAGTTCCTACCTCGTTGTCGGTTCTTTTGTCTGTATATACTGAGCTTAGATTTGTAATCTGTTTTCATTAGTTTTACCCCTCCTCTATTTATTGTATATGTACACACCCCAATATGTATTCATTTTATATAAAACGGTTTGTATGTATGTATGAAGCATCTGTGGTCAAATAAAGAAAGAATTATTGTTGTTGTTGCTATTATTATTATTATCATTATTATTATTATTATTATTATTATGATATAATTATATATAGCAAATATACAAAATGTCTTGTCACGTAGAAGTATGTTTCTCTGTTTGGTTTTGTTATTTTCCTAATGAGTTCGTCTGGTTACTTTTGCCTTATTTTTGTCAAGTCTCTTTTGTGGCTTTTTCGTATGTTCCTTGTAGCCAGCTTCTTTCAGTTTCTTGTTCAACATTTGTTCAGACTGTTTCGTCTTTTCTTTAACTGTTAATTTCAGTTCATCGATCTTTTCTTGTAAAACTTCTGTGATCAGATTTCTCAGATATTTCTTAGCTTCTTCTGGAATGTGTGTATAAGAGAGAAGGGGGGAGAAAGGTTAAGTGATGAAACAGTAATAACAGTAATAATCATTTAATTATCTTTAAGAGACAAATGGTCAAATGATTTCACCAGAATGACCACCTTTCCCACCAAAGTCTTCCCACAGACATTGACATACAGATATTTAACCTCAACATCAACTGTATCAATCTCCCCAGTCTCAGAGGTTCTGTGAAAACAGTTCTCTAATCATTTACTGTTGTATTATTAATTCAAGTACTGGGGCTGCTGGCCTTGTGCCTATGTTAGAAACAATTATTAATCCTACGTTAACATAGGTGACCAGGTGAACACAGCCACAATGAGGAAGACTGTATATGGTCACTGAAGCCAACAATGGAGCTTCTATATGCACCCTGGAACCAGCTAGGGAACCTCTTTATGGTTACTGGCATCAACAAGGGAGCCACTTTGTTGCACCAAACATGTACACATGGACTCTATATACCCAAATAACATGTACACACATATTGATAAACTAATTGTAGTGGCGTAGTGGATAAGGATATTACTATCCTTAATTTAGAAATAAAGATTTCTAGTTCAAATCCAGTGTGGGACCATGTATATATCTAAGAATAAAACACATTAGGACATTTAGAGATAAAACTAATTGAAATATAGTGTAGATATAAATATTGTAAATATACAGTTTAAATATGAGGTTAATTGTCTGGAAAAGGAACATCTTAATCTATTTACAAACCTTTTTCAGCAGCCCTGGCTATCTCCATATCGTTCTCACTGCCTTCAGTTGCTTCTTGAGAAAATACAGATTCAGATTTATCTTTCTCGTTTTCAGGCTCAACTTCTGTTTCTTCATTTGAAATTTAAAAAATGGAAATCAGTAAAACAAACTCTTGAAGAATTTTTCAAAATCAAATTTGAAGGAAGATGGTTGCTTTACATATGATTCATATCTATTTTCTCCAGATAAACACCTTACAAACAAATATTATTTAACCTACCTTCATTTTAGTTTTTATTCATTTATACCTGTTTTTGTTTTTTGTATTCTTATAATCTAGCACCATCATCATCATGTACCAGAAGAGATAGCTTGACCTTGTATCATAGAAGTTATATAAATAATATTGTTTGCTTACATAGGTACAAAGTGGTAAAATGTGTCATTTGTGAACATTTGTAATGTTAGTGAAGTGTATTGAAGGGTTTCTAACTTCATATCCTAGCCAACAGTTGGAATCAATATAATTCAATAACCAATCAGTTGAAGGTAATATACTATTAAACCACAAAGTCATAAAGTTAAATATCATTAGTCAAATACATGAGTGAAGGTATGGCTGTGTGGTTAAGAAGTTCACTTCTCAATCACT
This sequence comes from Muusoctopus leioderma, assembly GCA_027124095.1. Taxonomy (NCBI): domain Eukaryota; kingdom Metazoa; phylum Mollusca; class Cephalopoda; order Octopoda; family Octopodidae; genus Muusoctopus; species Muusoctopus leioderma. The sequence goes on from JAOPJM010534040.1 coordinate 6,145, forward strand.
TGATCACAGGTTTGATCTCACTACACAACACATTGACCAAATGTCTTCTACCATAGCCTCAGGTTGACCCAGTTGTTGTGAGTGAAATTAGATAGACAGAAACTGTGTAGAAACCTATCAGACAGTACATGTTCTTGTTTGGTAGACCTAAACCATCACCCAGTTTAATACCACCATCTGACCCTTGGATACTTCTAGTAGAGTAGTAGAGTCCACTCTGTTGTAAACATTGAGAGCAGGTCTTGATATATTGATGAGCAGGTCTTTCTTAGTGCAGTAATCTATGAGTGATGGTGTCTTGCTCCAGTCTTAGAGTCCCTATAATTGGTCATGGGTGCTGTCCCTTCATTCTCTGATTAAGGATCATCACATTGACCATTGTTAGATATACAACTCTGATATATTACACAAACACAAATAACCACACCTATCATTTCATTGATAGAAAACTAGAATCTGAGGAAACTAATGACAGTATAGATTGGTAAATAGACAATTAATGGAATTTATATAAAATAACATAAGTCTGTGTGTCATGAGGAAAGGTGAGTTTTTGAGGTTTGGGGCAGGGACCTTTTATGAAGAAAATAATATTTACAAATCTCCTCATTTCATGGTTAACTACGAAGCTTTATGAAGGTTGTATAATTTGTGCAAATGTATAAATTTGTAGAATCAGCCAACACATGCCACTATGGGGTGGGGGTGGGGGAATATAAACAATTGCCACTTACTTAGGCTTATAGTGGAATCTAACACTCCAATGTTGTTGAAATGTAAATCAAGCTGCACCTGACAACGGTAAATTGATTAATAGTCCATATTATAAATAAATATTATAAATAAATATATTCATAGGTATGTAGAAATGCTGTCATAAATCATATTCACACACATACACACACACACACATGCACACACACACAGATACACACACACGCACAGACACACACACACACATACATACACGCATGCACACACACACACATATATATATGGCTTATAGTTTCCTTATAGGTCTGTAGGATTAGGTCTGTAGGATTAGGGCTGACCTAGGGCTAAACAACAACAATAACAGCCTAATTTCCTGGACCCTACCACAGCTGACTTCTCTTGTTGACCCTTGGTAAGTCGTTGATGGTCAAATGGACAACTGGTCATATCTTGCCATGGTAGGGAACATATTTGGGAGACTTAGAAGAGATCGGTAAGTAAAAAAACCCAAAACAAAACAGCTTACCATATTATAATAATTTTTATGTATCAATATGTATATATGTAGCCAAAACCTCCCTTTCCATCACCCTCCGTAACTAACTCAAAACTCACACCACTGCTGGACAACTGGTCATATCTTTGTATGGTAGGGAACATATTTGGGGGACTTAGAAGGAATCAGCAAGAGTTCTGCTAGTATAGATACAGAAATAGACTTACCTGTGGTGTAAATGCATATTTGTAGAGTTTAAAGTGTCTAAAATATGTGTTAATCACGTGGTAGGATATCTTCCTTACTTCGTTTATTGAAAACACTTCGATGTTGTAAGGTGGACGCTAGAAATAGAAACCAATAAATAGGTGGTGGTGGTCATTTGTTGTTTAGCCCAGGTCAGACCTCATCCAGTAGACCTGTGATTAAAGGTGTTCCAGCTGTGACCATCATGTCTATCAATCAGACTGGGGGTACTTTGGATTACATTATCCAATGTGTCATTCCTGCATTAAGACAGCTTCCGTAAGGTCACGTGACCTGCTAGAAATAGCAGCCGAATGTTCATCAAATCTCATCTTACCATCTTAAAAAATGAAGAACGCATTGGATAATGTAGTCCGTGATACGCTATGTCTAAATAGCTGCAACATAACACATTTGATCATAAGTCTGCCAGATCAGGTCAGGCCTTACTAGGGTTAAACAACAACAACAGCAACAGCAGCAGCAATAAATTAATCAACATCACAACCAAACAGTAATATAATAATATTCTTTTATTCTTTTTAGTTTCAGTCATTGGACTGTGGCCATGTCATAGGACAGTGTGACATATATTAGAGGCAGTATCATAGACAGTGTGACATATATTAGAGGGAGTGTTATAGACTATATGGCATACATTAGGGGGTGTCATAGACAGTCTGACATATATTAGAGGGACTGTCATAGGCTGTATGACATATATTAGAGGCAGTATCATAGACAGTGTGACATATATTAAGGGCAGTTTAACCTACACAGACACTTTGACATATATTCAAGGGCGTGTCATAGAGTATGACATATATTAGAGGGAGTATCATAAACTGTATGACATATATTAGAGAGTGTCATAAACTGTATGACATATATTAGAGGCAGTGTGACATACATACGGAGGAGTTTTTAACTTACACAGACACTGTGACATATGAGGATATCCTTGAAATATGTAAATGTTTCTTCCATGTTACCAAAAGGACTTTCTGTAAAAGATAAAATAGATTTTGTATGAAATGTAAGGTTTTGGCAAATATACCTAGGTACACCTATGTAAAAAGACAAATTTACTCAGGTATACTGAACAATAAATGTTGTTGTTGCTGTTGTTGTTGTTGTTACTGTTGTTGTTGTTGTTGTTACTGTTGTTGTTGTTGCTGTTACTGTTGTTGTTGTTGTTACTGCTGTTGTTGTTGCTGTTACTGTTGTTGTTGTTGTGAATGTTGCTGTAAATGTTACTGTTGTTGTTGTTGTAGTTACTGCTGTTGTTACTGTTGTTGTTATTGCTGTTGTTGCTGTTGATGTTGTTATGAATGTTGTTGTTGTTATGAATGTTGTTGATGCTGTGAAGGTTAGATTGATGTTGGGATATCTCTGGTCAAATAAATCAATAGTAAGAAAATATTCCCAAATTTAGGGAGGAACAACAAACTAGACATTGTTGGTGAAATTGTATTGTTTAGTTTAACTTTTAAGTGTTGGCTGTGGCTGTCTATACTAGACTAGTTATTGTTGTTGTTGTTGTTGTTTAGCCTTAAATGAACCCTGATCAAGCAGATATATAATCTAAGGCATTCCAACCATGACTGTCCAATCTTTTTCAAAGGTGCAGTTCACCTAGGTTTACATTATCCAGTGTGCCCTTCTTTTCTAAGATGTTAGTATATGTGTGTTTTGAGGGATATTTGGTTGCTATTTCTAGTAGGTCAGTCAACTGCATAGAGGCTCCTTTGGTATCCTGCTTACCAGACCAGTTGTCTTTGATGGTAACATTGTTGTTATATCAGAGTAAGTAATGATACAGGAACATATATTATTTCACAGACCACTGTGGTCAACTGGTTCTCATGATACTATACAGATGAGAAATAAGTACTCTCCTGGATAGAATGCCAGTCTACTTCATGTGTCTTTACTTATGAGTAGTATTGAAATCAGCACTTGGAGTCAATGAAACATTTGTCAAATTGTCAGTGGTACCCCTGCTTGCAGGACCTGTTAGACAGAAACTGAGTGGATCCCGTCGCACATACAAACATATATATGTATGTATATATATATATATATGTGTATGCGATTGTTTATCACCACTTGTCTTCACGTCATATCACTTAGGCAGCCGGTGACATTTGTTTTATTTTCTACATAAACAATAGGTGTGGCAGCTTGGCAGTTCAGTGGGTGCAGATCGGTGGTGTAATTCCCATGCTTAAAAAATAAGGGTTAGTGTCAGGAAGGGCATCCAGCCATAAAATACTGCTTAAAAAAAATCTCCATCCAACCCATGCAACCATGGAAAACGGACATAAAATGATGATGATGATATCATCATCATTTAACGTCCGTTTCCATACTGGCATATATATATATATATATATATTAATGTACGTGTTTTATGTACAAACATACATAGAACAGGTCAAACATTAACTGAAAG
>JAOPJM010534048.1:0-10054 GCA_027124095.1 Muusoctopus leioderma
GTAGTAGTAGTAGTAGTAGTAGTAGTAGTAGTAGTAGTAGTAGTAGTAGTAGTAGTAGTAGTAGTAGTAGTAGATTACCAAAAATATAAAAACAATACTAGGGCTCACAACCTTTTACACAGTCCCCACATACTACGAAAGACACTTTCAATTCAATAGCACGACTCGAACACTACACACTCACTCTGCCCACATCACGTGCCCTATACAATCACCACCCAATGAAATAACACAACAAACATCCTATGTAATCACCACCCAGCAATATTACACAAATCACACAACATATACTCTTACATAATCGATACCCGACACAACACCTCACATTCTATACAATTGCATCCGATAATATGACAACCCACACAACCTACACATCACATACACTACACAACGACCGACCGACACTAAAACACATAACAACAATCACACAGCACATACGAGCACACAAACACCACCCAACAAAATAATTGTTTCTACAATAGGCACAAGGCCAACAACCCCAGTACTTGACTGGTACTTTATTTTATCGACACCGGGAGGATAAAAGGCAAAGTTGACCTCGGCGGGATTTGAACTCAGAGCGCAGTGCACCGGAAGGAATACTGTAAGGCATTCTGTCCGTTGGGCTAACGACTCTAACTCACATTGCACATACGCTACACATTAAAGAAACGAAACACTAAAATAACACCAGAAGCAACAAAACAAATCCCACAACCAAGCAAAACTGATGTAGTGTACAAACACAATTCTACACACCCAAAAGACAATGCTGCACACACTGCAGGAACACGGAGGTGTGCTTGGTGGTGCAGTAGAAACTCGCATAAAGTGTTGACAATAAGATAATAATAATTAACATCACCATCAGATCGGGCTTTATTGACAATGAGCTTCCACTGATCCCTGTCTTCCATTGCAGCTGGTAGACGTTCAATGTTGATGAGAGTGTCATATTCCAGCATTTACATGTACGTCGTTGCAGGTCTTCCTTGCTTTTCTTTTTCCATGTGTTGGTTCCCATAATAGCACTTGGTGAATTAATTCATCTTTACTTCTCCAGGAGTGTCTACTGAACATTAGCCTGAGTTTAGTTAGAGCTGTATTTATCTTGGGAATGTTACCATATAGTTGTTTGTTGATTAAGTGTGCTTTCCATGATGCATTTGTTGCTGCTCTGAGCAACCGGGTGTATACTCTATCAAGGCGTTTAGCGAGTGTCTTAGTGAGAGACCAGCATTGCTCTTCGTAGAGAAGTATGCTTTCTACAGCTGCTCTGAAGAATTCAACTTTTGTGTATTTTGGGAGGCCACTTTTCCACAATGTGTCCATTTTTCACAGTGTTGTCCAAGCCATACTAATTCTAGTTTCCATTTCCTTCTTAGTATCTTAGTATCTACAAAGTAACACACTGGTACCATTCTTATTTATAGTTATATTGGACTATGGTATGAGAACAGCCCTTCGAAGGATTTGAAAATCTGAGATTTACCCTGAAACCAAAAGCTGGTCAGTCGAAGATATACAGCTATCACTATCACGTATACAGGCTACGCAGATGACATAGCTGCAATATCCGATACACTAGAAGAAGCAACTACGCTACTTCATAGAATCGAAAGTACTGCCAAGGAAGTAGGGTTATACATCAATGAAACAAAAACTGAATTCATGCTTTACAACATAGAAGGAGAATTGAAGACATTGCATGGCCAAAAATTAAAACAAGTTTTCTAAGCTCTCTAGTGGAGGGGGAAAATACTAAGAAGGATATGGAAACTAGAATTGGGAAATAATAATACTAATGCTAATAATGAAAATATTTGTTTCTAACATAGGGGAAAGGCCACAAATATGGGGGGGTAGTCGATTAAATCAACCGCAGTACATGACTGGTTCTATATTTTATCGACTCCAGAAGGATGAAAGGCAAAGTTGACCTCAGCAGTATTTGAACTCAGAATGTAAAGAGCCGGAACACATACCACATGCATTTTGTCCGACGCTCTAATGATTCTGCCAACCCATCACCCCATTGCCACGCTCAGCAAATGAGCACATAATGATATTTCCTTAAATAGAAGATGTAACTAAGCCCTCAAACTATAGCCTCATCACAATACCTCCACCATATTATAACATTCTATCCCTAAACCCTAACAGTAAGTGGTAAATTCTACGAACATATAGGAAAATGCTTCTATAATCAGAGAAGAAAGAATGCAAGAGTGATTTTTATGAAAGCAAGGAACATGTTTTGATCGACATACCAGCATTGAAAGACTATATAAGGATTTAGTGGCATGAATAGACTTCATGTAAGCTCTACTCGCTGCCAGCTGTTACTGCTCACAGTCCTACGACGATGAAATCGTCTTACACTCTTCACTTTTCTTCGACATTCATTCACAACCACAACGCCTCTTGGCAGATATACTTACACCAATAGATACATTACTTTATTAATTAGTCATGAGAAGTGCCCATAACCTTTTCAGGCCCTCCCAGACTAGTGAGACTGATGCAGCCGATGCCCAGCATGGAGTATTTCTGTAGGATAAATGTGGGTGAGGGGAGAACCAGGGGCCTGGTCCGAATGCTTGCAACAGAGTGAACTCTGCTAAAGTAAACCAAGGAGGACTAGGTGTCATTGTTGTTGTTTAGCCCCACGTCAGTCGTGATGGAGCATACCTATGATAACACGCGTTCCATCCTTGACCATCTTGTCTTTTTGCATGCGTCCTTCCTTTTTTCTAAGATGGTAGGGTGTCATCTGAGAGTGATGTGGATGCTACTTCTATCAGGTCGAGCGACCATCTAGAAACTTCCTCGTTAACTGTGTGTGTGGGGGGGGTTACACCACCTAACTCAAAACTGACACTGCTTTAGTATCCTTCAACAACACCAAAACACAGACAATACATTTCAATAAAATTATACTGACAATACCGTGTCCGTACTATTTATGAACAACACACATCTAAAACCACATTCCATATAAATCCTAGGTATTCCTATCTCCAGTGACTTTTCATGGTTACCACGCATATAACCACATAACCAAGGTTGCATCACAGAAATTACACTTCGTTTTCTTTTTCTTAGCAAAAAATATTTTAATTCCGAACAACTGCTGACCATATTCAAGGCACAGAATTGCATCCAAAATGACCCATCTGCACAAACCTCCGCTCAACACTCTTCAATCCCTTGCTCACCACCGAGCTGTATTCTCTCTCTGTTTCTTCTCTTTCGTTGATTGATATATTTATTAATAACTAAATGTACTGTCATTACAACTTTTAGTTTCACCCAAACATGGTTCCTCAGCTTATGTGGTGTAAGGTATATTATTCCACCTTCCTATATTGATTCTTAAAAAAGAATAATAGTTGTAATGTAAAGACGATATATCCAGCTATTAATAAAAAAAATATATAATACTCTGCAAATTAGTAGTGAGTTCTCTTTTGCTCAATATTACTTTTAATTCCACCATGTCCGTGGAGCATTCTCGAACTGAAAGCACCCTCTAGCAATATAACTAGGCTAGGACTTTTGAAAATTATCAACAATCCCCAATCTGAAGGTCATCAAGAAAGGTCGGTTCACGCTGTTCACATTGACAATGTTCACATTGACTATGATAGCTATCATAGGATCCTATACGACATAGTCGCTCATACACTCTACTAATTGTATATAGAATGCAAGGGTTAGCAATCAACTATGCGAATCACCAAGCGGCCATAATTGGTCCACGTTTGACCTCGGACTACATTTTGAAACTTATAGCATGACCCTTAACACGAACATTGTGTTTGGTGTTTAGTGTCGAGGAAATGGTCAGAGGATATTCTCACCGATAGTACGTCACCAGTAATGTCTTTCATACTAGCCTTTGACAAAGGAAAATCGCACCTTACTATCCAGGAATCTCTAAAATTGCCGAAGCCTAAATGTAAGTCTACGCACCCTTAGTCACTGTATGCCAAGACACCCACGTAGCGATCGTTAGTAGCACATTTTCTAACCAAAGAATATGCACTTTACACAAGAAGTAAGCTTCTTGGAGCTAGGCAGTGCTACTAGGCAGGGCCTCCGTGATAAAGTTTGCAAGGCGGAACGAGACTGCTTTCGGGGCCCCTCCTGGGATGGGGGGGGGGGTGTAACTCCTCAGAAAATTTAGGATGTAAGTCTTTTCAGTAAATATAATGGTATAATATGAAATTTTGCAGTAGCAGTTTTTCCTTCTTTGTAGAAAAATAGGGCTATGATAAAATATAAGCAAAGTGGTATGTGATTATGAAAGTTCATTTGAACATGATGATTAACCTCAGGCTATCTGAATATGACCACAGGTAAACTTTCGTAAATGCTTTATTTCTTATGCACCAGAATGACTAGATAACTATAATTTATGCAAAGTAACGATAAGCCTAATCAGCTAATGAAAGGAAGTTTTCTGGCTTTTTTATCTGCAAAATAACACTGTCCAAATCAATTTCTCTGACAATGCTTGATTCTATATTCAGTCTTGCACAATCAACAAGTCCGGTTTGAGACATGGTAGACCTTAACAAGGTTTTGATATGTTTGAGTTTGCTAAAAGATCTTTCTGCTGATGCTACTGTAAGCTGGAATTGTCAACAATATTCTCAAACTAACACAAACATTTGGAAATAACACAAAGTTTGTAGTCAGTTAATAAATTTAGCAGTTCTAAAGGCTTCAGTTCTGGTTTTCCAAAACTTACTTTATGTACTGACGGTAAATGTTGCGTTTTTGTTACAAAATCATCGTTGGTCAGTAGAATATTGGTGTGCTAACCCTTTCGCTTTATTTTTCCAGCTCGCATTCAAACACTGCGGGGTATTTCCACAATAAATCAATTTTTGGCCAATGGCTTAACCGTACAGTTAATCCAATAATGACCATTGTCAATCAAAACATAAAACATATATTTTCTGAAGTAGGTATCTTCTGGTGAATTATCTGTGTCAGTCATTTCCGCCAGTTTGGCATCAGGTGTTGTGTCATCGTGCAGCCTTCTCTTTCTACTCACACCTCCACGCCCATGGGAGAGTTTGATTTATATCTCAAATTCTGATGCCATCTCTTTCGCTTCATTTCAGATGTTTTTCCAGGTGTTTCGCAACTTCATTAAATCTTCAAGGAGAGTTTTAATGTTTGATACCTCCACATCCAATGTGACATCTCTGAATGACCTTGTTGCAAATATCTATTGAAGCCAACACTTTATATCAAACAGCCGGCATTAACACACAAACAAAACATTTTGGGTATGCTAATATTCCGTTCGCTTCAGTCCTTCTCTTGGCTGTTAAGTTAAGCTGTTAAATGTCTTGCTATGCTAACTGAATTCAGGTAAGCTGACATGCGAAAGGTTTGATACTTTCAAGTGTGTCAGACTAACTACTACAGAACAAACTATGCAATTTTTAAGTAGTTCTCAACGTTTAGGGCTGGAACTAAATAAGTCATAAATTGTTTGAACTGTTCCAAAATATGTGATGACTTCCGGTATGCACTCAGTTGCATCGTTTCCACAAACTTGAGAGTTGGCTACCACATCGGGAAAAGATCATTATGCCTGGTCTATTGTGCTTGCACATTTTATTGAGGTCTTCACATGGACATTCCACCAGTATTCTTTCATATTGTGGGTGGCTATGCTCTCTACATCACTGTGAGTTCTTATATTTTTATTTTCAGGGCTATCCTTCCGATGGATTTCGTTGTACATTGTTTTGGCCACAACATCATGTCTCATTGATAGATAATAGCGTGATGACATTTGGAGGCAGCTGCTTATGACGTGGCTGATGTCCTCAGTGTTAACTCCACAGAGTCTGCAATGGTTGTCGCATTTAGGGGTTTTCCTGCATCTCTATCCCTTTTGTGCATCAGGTATTTTGTTGTTATTTCTTGCTCTTGGATTGCAAAAGAGTATCCTTCAAAATGAGAGCTAATATAGCCGTTGTCGGTCCAGTGTAAACTACTTTGGTTATCTATATTACTGTCACTCTGAAGCTTCCAGCTAACATATTTATGCATAACCTTCTGCTGATATGCACACGTTTTTCCATCTGATGCTATGTTGCGGTAGAGTTGTACAACTTCTCTGGGTATGTATTCATGATTATCAGTCAGAGAGTACTTCTCGAGGAGTTCTTTTCCAACTCTCATGATGTTGTCGGACTCATGTATGCAGACTTGGTCAATGGTTGCACTTCGACACTTGGTGGTTAATAGATGTTGTCGAAGGGATATGATGCGACATTCAAAGGCTGTCTGAATCGATGTTAAACCTCTGCCTCCTTGTTTTCGTTTTAGGTAGAGGCGTTCTATGTCGCTGTTGATGTGAAAATTATTGGTGATTGTGAGTATCTTCCGGGTTTTAACATCAATGGCTCGGATCTCATCTAGCGTCCAATCAAGTAGCCCAAATGGTGGTATGAGCACTGGTACAGCAAACACATTGTGGGCAACTGTTTTATTGCGCGCAGAGAGCTCCGAGAACCATATTTTCTTATTCGGCTGTTATATTCCATGGTTACGCATTCCTTGTTACAAGGATATATTTTCATCTATCCCTAGGTACCTGTAGCATTCCTCATCAGATATCGGCGAGACAGTCAGGCCATTGATAGAGATGTTTCTAGTCTGGCTTACAGTTTTGCCACGTCTCACAATCATATAGGAACATTTATCCTGTGAAAACTCAATCCATATATCCTTTGAGAATGTCGTAACCAAGTCGAGGTTCTTTTTTATATTCTTGGCATATAGCTTCAAATCATCTACAAAGAAGCAATGCGTATGCTTGGTACTTCTTTTATCCTGTGAACCAATGAGGTATCCTTTATGTATGTATGTATGTATGTATATATGTATGTATGTATGTATGTATGTATGTATGTATGTATGTATTCCGATATTCTGCAATCAGTGGTCATAAACGTTTTACACTCCATCCATCCTTTTAAATCAATCTATTTTCAAATCTAACAATCTTTATGATTACAAGATCGATGTTGTTGTTGTTGTTGTTGTTGTTGTTGTTTAACCCCATGTCAGCCTTGATTGAGGAGATCTCTGACCAAAAGGATTCCATTCATAATCAGCACGTCATTTTTTCAGGCATCTTGTATCTCGTATTACTTTATTCAATGTGGTCATAGATATCATCTTATTTAAGACGATACGGTGTGATTTAAAGGGAATTTGGTTGATATTTTTAGCAGGTAGAGTGACCATGTAGAGGTTCCCCTGTTGAACTCGAGAAAGACTTGTGTAATATCGGAAGGGATATTTTAGACAAAGTTAAAACTAAAGCATTGATTATAATATTCACTGTAAAGAATATTTCCAATTAATCCTAAGTTAAAGGTTAATATGTGCAGGTTATTTCCAGTCTACTGTTAAACAACTCACATACAGTTGACCATGCAAGGAACAATACTTATTCAAAATGACTACTTTAAGAAACTGGTCTCAACAGAAATAACAAAAGAAAGTTTGAACGGAAGTGGTAGTTTCTTGAAATGAATAGGGATGTGCGCTGGGTGCTTGCCCCACACTCGTTTCAGCGCCATTGCCGCTGGTGACAGTACTGCTCCGTCTAGCAATATTTCACTTACAGGAAATTATACTTTTATTCAAACTCGGTACTGTGTGCTTGAGTAGATAGAAATGAAATAACCGTAGACTTCACAAACGTAGAGTTAATAGAGTTAATAGATAACATGTATATACACACACCTACACATATACGCGTGTATATATATATATATATATATATATATATATATATTATATATCACTAAACACACATAAGCGAAGAAACTATTTATATGGATAAGAGGCTTCGAACACGAAGTGCAGTGGAGGAGAAAAGAGTTAAAGCTAGCACCATATAATAACATCAACTGTCTTCTCTTTTATCTATAATTATTATATTATCCTTCAGGGTTGGTGGATTGGCAGAATCGGTAAGGCGTCGGACAAAATGCTTGCGGTGTTTGTTCCGGCTCTTTATATTCTAAGTTCAAATACTGCCAAGGCCAATTTTGCCTTTCAAAGAGTCGATAAACAAAGTACCAGTTATGTACTGGGGTCGATTGAATCGACTTACCCCTCCCCCAAAAATTTCTGGCCTTGTGCCTATGTTAGAAAGAATTATATTATATTATATTTCCATCATAAGCCTTTTCTTCTTAGTGTCAGTCATATTTCGCGTGCGTGTACGTTCCAAATAGACGAGCGAGTCATGTAAAACGCAGATTTAGGTGTATTTAAATTGGGGGACAAACATAGAAAGAAAGTTTGACAACAACGGAGTAAAGAAAATGTCGACGAGATTTACACACATATTCAAATTAGCAAACTAAGATAAATTAATATCTCTGACATTAATTTACCTAAGTTTGTTAAATTTGGTCACATGTATAAATATCTTCGACATTATCCTTACTCTATTTTTGTCATGCTATATTTTCTCATGTCTGTCTCCCCAATTCAAATATGCCAAAATCTGATGTCATATGGTGCTAGTTTTCAACTCTTTCCTCCCTCCACTGCACTACGTGTTTCAGATTTTATCGCTTCTTATCTATATAAATTATTACTTTATTTGTTCGTCTTTAGTGACATATCTGTATATATGTGCATGTGTATGTGTGTTATCTATTAAGTGTCTTCTTCCATAACCTCAGGAGAGGTAATGAAACGAAATGATGGATGTTCTTCCTTTTTATTGGTTATTTAGTTTTCGTATTGGTGGGAGAAGTCATATAGTAGTAGTGGCAGCAACAGTAGTAGCAGCAGCAGTCACGTAGTAGTAGTAATAGCAGTAGTCACAGCAGTAGTAGTAATGGTCGTAGCCTCAGTAGTAGTAGTAGTGTGTCTCCCCCAGGGAGTAGCAGTAGTCGTAGTGGTGGAAACAGCTGCAGCAGCAGCAGTAGTAGTAGTAGTAGTAGTAGTAGTAGTAGTAGTAGTAGTAGTAGTAGTAGTAGTAGTAGTAGTAGTAGTAGTAGTTTTCTGTTTTCAATAGGCATTGTTCATGTTAAGGAGTGGTCTGTACTTTTCTATGGACGTGGTTTCCTTATTGATGCGCTGTTGTTGCGATGTGCTATTGGCAAATTGATAAGGGGGGAAACATTTTAAAATTTGGTTGTTGTTCACCTCCACATTTATCTATATATCAACTGGGGCTTATTTGTCTGTAATTAGGTGTTCGAATTTGCTGTCTATGCAGAGTCATTCGCTTTCTCAAGGACATACCGGTTTGCCCTATATAATTGTCTACACATCCTGAACTAGGTTTTCATCTTATCCTGAATTAGATTTTCGGAAACACAAGTGAAATAAATTTATATTTTGAAACGTTGTCCTTGTTTAAAAAGGAATTAGGATCCTTCTGACAGATTTGAACATATACCACAGTTGGATCGTCCTGACTGTTAGTTGTGTTGTTGTTGGATATAGTTTGGCATTTGTTAATATTGTTTTCAATTATTTGGACTGTCTTTTGCTTTTTATAATAGTGTGTTTGTAAAATTTGATTCATTCTGGCGTCTTCCTTCAGCGTTGGTATATTTTGAAAAATAATGTTGTAAGCTTCGTTGTTTTGGGGATTGCGGGTAGATACATATGGTAACACTTTCAAATCCGGTATATTACTTTGTTTTTTTTGTCTTAGTATCTGGATATCGATTTTCTTGGCTTGTTGTATACCCATTATCTATTAAGGATGGTGGATAATTTCTGTCAAGGAGTGTGTCTTTAAGCTCTTGAAGTCGGATATCGCGAATATTTACATCTGACACAATTGTGCATATCCTTTTGGCTAAATTATATGGGACACCTACTCTAGTTTGTTTCGGATGGCACGAATTAAAAAGTAGATATTGTTTGGAGTCTGTGGATTTATAATATGTATCTGTTTCTATTCTGTTGTTAACTTTCTTTATTAAGATATCTAAGAATGGGAGTTTGTCTTGACTGTATTCCATTGTGAATTGTATATTAT
>JAOPJM010534098.1:0-10054 GCA_027124095.1 Muusoctopus leioderma
GTTGGTGACAGGAAGAGCATCCAACCGTAAAATTCTGCCTCAAGAAAATCTCCGTCCAACCCATGCTAGCATGGAAACATGGACGTAAAAATGATCATGATGATGATGATGATATACACACACACATATACATATATATGTGTGTGTGCGTATGTGTATGTGTGTCGTTAACACTTATTGGAATACCATTGAAGAATCCAACCCTTTTAGTTGCTTCTTAAAAGGGTTGGCATCAGGAAGGGTACCTAGAGCATATATATATCTTATATATCATATATTTAAGATATACCTTATATAAGATGTGGCTATGTTTACCTGGAAGGGAAATAGGCGCCACCAGTTTATCTGCTTATTGAAGAACAACATGATTACGCAGCGAAACTCAAATACCGTAACAGATCAGTCAAAGCCCGTTGGTTGATGACTGGGAAACATGGAGGGAAGCGGAGCTTGCATCTCTTACTGTGCATGTATGGCCTTTCTAGATTATTGAGTTTGATTGATTGAAGATATGGTACAACTATACAACTTACCATTTGCTAATTTCTGGATTTGCATTCCCCAAGATTCTAAAATGTCCATCAAGAACTCTCCCTAGGCCAGAAGTTTCCAAACTGTGTGTCATGGCACTTTAGTGTGTCATCATTAATATCTAGATCATCATCATCATCGTCGTTTTACGTCCGTTTTCCATGCTGGCATGGGTTGGACGGTTGATTTCGGCCTGCATTGATTCCTCATTGGAGTCACCACTCTCCTAGACGGGTCAGCAGCCCATGTCTCGCTCGTATGTTTCATGTGTTGTGAAATTAGGTCAAACCTAAGCAATTTTAATGAATATTTGGCTGTGAAATATATTTGAGATCTGACAATTCTGCACACAGTTAGACGCGTGACTGGTGACATGTGATATTATATTTAATTGTTTATTAATTACTTTCATTAATTTTGTGTCACTAACAAAACTTAATTAATATGTCACGAAAAAATTTTTTTTAAAGTTTGGAAAGCTCTGCCCTAGGCCATAAATTTTGATTGTTTGAAGATATGGTGCAACTATACAACTTACCCTTTGCTAATTTCTGGATTTGAGTCCCCCAAGATTCTAAAGAATCCATCAAGAACTCCCTAGGCCATGAATTTTGATTGTTTGAAGATATGGTGCAACTATACAACTTACGCTTTGCTAATTTCTGGATTTGAGTCCCCCAAGATTCTAAAGAGTCCATCAAGAATATCAGGCAGGAGAAACAGCATGTTAATATTTGGGACGGCATCCAGGACAGAAATCTATGGAAGAGAAGAGAATAGAGCTAATGAATAGTTCCTTAATTAAAAAATAAGTGAATATGTTTTTTTTAAAAATCAAATCAAAGAAATTCCTTAATATTTTGTTTAAATTCTTTGTTTGATGAGAAAATATCTACAGTTTACATATGAAAATGATTTTCTTTTTTGATAAAGCAGAGAATCAAGGAGAAGGTTTCAGTCAATTGAATCAACTCAGTATATGATCAAATACTTGTTTTATCACGCCAAGGATGTTGTTTAGTATTCTTATCATGCTGTCCAGTTTAACACCACCACCTGGTCCTTGGGTGCCTTTAGTGAAGTTCACTATGTTGCAAGCATACAGACCAGAGCCCAAGTTCCCTCTCTTCCCACATTTTTCTTGAAGACACTGACTGACAATGTTCAAACTAAACATCATGTACATCAATCTCAACCAGTCATGGTGGGCCCACAAAGGTCACGGGCATTGCCCCCCTTTACCCTGAATTAATTATGTAAAAAGAAATTTTTTTAAAAAAAGGTACATGCTGTCAAGATTTGAAACACAAAGCAGTGGGGCACCAAACTAGTTACAGTAAAATATCTAGTCCTGCATTCTCTCTCTTGTCCATCTACAATTATATGTATACACACACCATCACAACTATAATCATCGTTATCAACATTTTAGCAACATATGGCATGGGTTGGCTAGGTCTGCTACTCAGCATATTGCCCATTGTTTTGGGTGTTTCATAATCTCGTATGTGAAGCTTGGCATCCTGAGAGCTGACCTCACCCCTTCTTCCTACATTTTCTTCAGCCTTCCTCTTCCACAGATGCTCTCTACCAACAACCAACAACAACACACAACACTTTTTCACCCAGCACTCATCATCCATTCACATCAAATATCCATACCAGCACAATCTTCTCACTTGTACACATCTGCTAATGCCTTTAATGATCAGTCACTCTCTCAATCCAGTTGTGCTCTGCTTTTTATCCATGTTAACATTACACATCAAACAGATCATGCTTGTCTGCCTTCTCTCTCTCTCTCTTTAGCCTCTGTAGATCTTGTACATTCAATACACATGTTTCTCGCTTGACCTGCTAGAAATAGTAGCCAAATCTCCACCAATATCACATCCTACCATCATGGAAAAAGAAAGGTCACAATGGATAATGTAGTCCTACATACTCCTACAAAGATGGGATGGTCATGGCTGTAATGCCTTTGATCATAGATCTATTCAGTAAGGTTGGCCGAGGGATAAACAACAACAACAATAACAAAATGTCTTATACATGCTTCATATTGTGGCTAACACAATAACAATAGTTTCTAAAAGATGAAATAAATTAGTTCTTATAAATAAAATAAACTGTCTATGAGCTGGTGTCTATGTGTGTGTCCATTTTTCACAGTTCGTAATATTGACATCAAGGACTAAAACTTTATCTTTAGGTGTAATTTGATGCTAAGAAAGATATAGGCTAGGTTTTAGTGTCATAAGATTTAAAATGTAAATGTTACAAATGTGAATATGTTGAACTTTAACATCTTTATTGCTAAGAGATAAGGAGTTACCTCCCTTGACTATGATGTATATTCAAAGGAGAAAAAAAAAATCAGTGAGGAAACTACTAATGGTTTGTGTTAATTAGTTAAACAATGAATACAATTTGTAAAATAGGATAAGTTTCATGTAGGGTGAGGAGATTAGCCCAGTCATCTTATAAGGGTCAAAGAGAAAGAAATATATATGAAAATCGTAGAGTATGTAAATGTAATTCTTTGAGAAATACAAAAACAACATTAGTAACACATTTTAATAAATGTCATTGTAATGGGCAAGACAGCAAAATGTCAGACTGGGTGCCTCACTATTTCTAGTTTAGTATTTCGTTAATATGAGAAGAATTGCTGCTGAAAGCCAACACAAGTCTTGTGTTCTCTCGTTGATGGAAACCTAAGTTCTAGTCATTCATTGGGGTCTAATTCAATTAACTATTCACTCTACTCGTACAAAAATAGGCTTTGGGCTTAAACAAAAGGTATAGGTCCGTGGTTAAGCAGTTTGCTTTGCAACTACATGATTCCAGGATCGATCCCACACAGCCCAGCACCTTGGGCAAGTGTCTTCTATCATAGCCTCGAGCTGACTGATCACTGCCTTGTGAAGTGAAATTCGTTAGATGGGAACTGAGCAGAAGCCCATCATGTATCATAACCATCATCATCATCCTCATCCTCCTTGTCGTCATCGTCACTGCCACCACCATTGTTATCAACATCATCATCATCATTATCATTTTTTCGTCAGTTTTTCCATGCTTGCATGGGTTGGACAGGTCCTATCCAACACCACTTGTGATCCTTTGTCATCTCCTTTGTGAGGTTCAGCATCTTGAGATCAGCCTTCAGTACCTCCGCCCATGTCTTCCACGGTCTTTCTCTTCCACATCTTCCTTCCACTTCTTTACCCATCTGTCATCCTCCTTACGCATTACGTGTGTGTGTGTGTGTGCGTGCGTGCGTGTGTGTGTGTGTGTGTGTGTGTTGGTGAAAGATATACACATCAGCATTGAACAAAACATACTCTGTGGTATTTGTTCTGCCCAAATTGCACAGATGCTCCCTTCTCACTCGTGCCATCAGAAATGCAGTGAATCAGTGATTAACCCATTGGAAACCTATAACCAACGATGCTATTGTCCACAAAATGCATGGATAAAATATAAAGTAAATAAAAAAGTAACAACAATAATAAAAAAGTAAATATTTGATAGTGACAGTCTGTTGCTATCAACTCAAACATCATCATGACAATAAGTTACATAGAAGAAATAATAATTTCCCATTGCTTTTATTGTAAAATATCCCTGAGGTGATTTGCAGAACAAATATGTTAACGATGCTGTTAAGTCTTGCTTTATGTTAATCTTACTTACCCATGACACAACAAACTGGCGGGCGAAAGTGTTTGTTGTATAAATACGTTCTCTCAGCAATGGGATAAAAGCAACTAAGTCGAAGGTCGTACTTTCAGTGACGATATCCTACAAACAGAAAAAAAAAAAATATGTGAGTTTAGAAGATATCGCAAGGTAAGATATATTAAAGAAAAATATATATATTAGTTTTGATATTGAATGCATCATATAATATAAATACAGTTTAAAGATACGTCAGTGATGAAGACACTATCAAAATTAATGTCACTTGAGTGTTAATAGGCGGCAAATTGGCAGAGTCATTAGAGCATCGGATAGAATGCCTTTCAGTATTTGTTCCGGCTCACTGCACTCTGAGTTCAAACCCCACCAATGATGTTTTATTAACCAAATAGGAAAATATTCTGATAATTAACTAGATTGTTATCATTATATTTAGCTTTAATGTTACCCTGGTCTTCTACCTATGTATGAATTTGTTTTGTTTTATTTTATTTTATTTTATTGTTTACTTTATTTTGCCTTGTCTTGACCTTATATATACTTGATAGATTTGACTCTAGCTAGCATTCATTTGATTGTATTTGGATTGTTCTGTCTGATGAGGTATTATCCCTATGTTTAATACGAGCCTAAAGAATTGCACACTGTGCATGCAGTTAACTGCAACCGTAAGCACATATACTGAGGCCGTAATAGAGAATATCGAAACATTTGTCAACTAATAAACATGAATTGAACTAAAAATCCATCTTGGCGAAATATATTTAGATGGACACAATACACTGTTACATCGGAATACAAGCCCCGTATACCGTTAGCCAGAGGATCGCATTAAGTGCTTAATTTGGATGACGCTAGGGTTATACCTAGACCAACTTACATACTATATATATATATAAACAACATTCGTCTCCCACAGTGGAATCTCTATACTAGTACGTCCCGAAGTTTGAGATTATTTTGAATGCTAACATATGTGCAGTTCGTGTCCTGCAAGTGTATTATGATTTGCCTTCGACTTGATTAAATCGCGAATTCGTTTCCTTATTACATAATGCTGGGAGGGAGTGACTTTCATCCTATTTGCCGAGATCATTTTAAAGTTGTTTACTTTATGATCTACGAGACTGACAATTAAATTCAATTTATCGTTCCCTAAATTTAATTTATTGATTGAGTAGCAAATATAATTCATGGTTGCCTTTTAAACAAAGCAAAACCTGAAAATATTTTTTAAAGTACAGAGATGCGTGAGAATAATATGAAACCCAGTTGGATTCGAATCTATGTCCCCCACGTTGATATATGATCACTATACTGCGTCACCTCGACAATGAATAACCAACAATAAATCTAATTCAATTCTTGATTTCTAACATAGACACAAAGCCACACATTGTTGGTGAAGGTGTAGAGTCAATTAAATTTTCCCCCAGTACTTGGCTGCTACTTTATTTTATCGACCTCAGAAAAATGAAAAGCGAATTTGACCTCAGTGGGATTTGAATTCAAAACCTAAAGGACCGTAACTTTTTACGATTAGCAGCCAGAGTCTCGTAAGTCAACCTCGAAGTATATCGATTTTCTGACACAAAAATGTTTTTAAAAAAATGAATCTTTCAACGAAAATCATAAGAGTAAGCCTTAATTTGATCAGATTTAATGTATACTAGATGCAATAAAGGAGTTCATCAATTCTACTAAACATTTCAATGGTAGTGTGGGAGAGATTCACCATACACGTAGTCACCTTGTCTAGTTCCATATTAGCTGAATGTCTAGACTAACCGTGAGAAAACATGATCAAACGAATAACTCAACCGGTTTCTCAGTGCAGCTGGTATTAACGTTTTTTACCGGGTGTAAATTCGTGCTGTTTAATATTTTCTGGTTTTACCATCTCTTCCTCTAAGAGTTTGATGCATGCTATTTCCAGGTTTGAGATAGATAACACTATGACAGAGACACCGACCATCTAAGCGGTTACAGTAATTCTATGTCCCATTCAACACTGCAGTATTGGTTCAAGAGCCAACATGTATATATGTACTGGAAATAGTAAGCCTGAAATATGTCACTCTAAACCAGTGATACTGAGTGACCAAGAGATGTGGATATTTTCCTAATTTATGTGAAGCAATTACCACTGTATAACTTTGTGATGCAGTGCCTGAAGACGAGACCGAGACCAACAGCATCTAGGACATCAATTACTGATGGTTGAAGGTGACGAATGATATCGATTGACCCAAATCACTCAGAGTCCCATCGAGGGAAAATTTAAAACTGTCTGTCTCTGCAGTGTACAGAAAAAGGTAGAGATTTCCAGGATAATTCTTTCCTGAATTGTACATTTTTCTGAGGATCTGATATAATTCCCGTAATTATGCTCAGCGTCTTCATTGTCATCTTGACTAAAAATTTTTCTCTACATTCAGAATTGCAGGATTAAAATCATCTGTATTTCGTTTACAACCTTTTTTGCAGTGCAACCATTCCTCAGTTGACAATACTGAGACTGTTCTCAATTAACTGCAATAACAAAAACACAGGAGGGAATAAATTATCACAAGCCAGGTTTTAATGTCGAGTTAAATATTTGTCTTCGAAACTGGTACATGGTGACTGAGTCAACATCACTTCTTGAATAGCTTCCACTTGACTTTGACGTGGTAGCAACTAACGAAACTAGGGATTCTATCCATTAATATTCAACTTTCCACCGTGTGACTACGAGATTTAAACTTTCTTTATTAGCGAGATCAAGGAGGTATTAGTGCAGTTTTAGAATGATTTAGATGTTGAAGTAACTGTGATATTCATGGAAGCGTAAATAGCAACCAAGATCCATCGTTGAGCTGGGGGCAGAAGCAGACATCCAAATTTGTCTAAGCGTCTCAATACATCATCGTGCACTCGCAAATGTTAGTGAAGGACTGAAATACTATCTTATACCCACACTATTAGTTTGTGAGGCATCTTACACACGCTAGTATTTTGTAGCGTATCATCATAAAATACCATGCAAACATTCTGTCAGTTAAATGTACTCAGAACTCTCTGAATGAGACATTGCAGACATGGCTATAATGTCAACATGTCGGCTACGTCTTACCAAGACATAGTAACTAAATGAGCATATAGACTATCTACATTTTGTGGATAATTCGCTATACAGATCAGAAGTTTGGGACCTGTATGATCAACTAAGACAGGTCTTTTAGACAGTGATGCAGTTAGAGGTGAAACTTGTCGTTTATAGAAGAAAGGTCTACAGTAAACCATTATAGAATTAGCGGAGATATAGTCGACGGAAATTATTATTAATAACAGGTGATACCTGGATACTCAGAAAGTTGTTAGACGTGGGTCAGTTATGTAACGAAGAAAGGATGGAAAATAACTGAGTAGAATTATAATTGGTTACTAAACTAGGAGAGGCTTTTGGAAATGACAATATTTCTAACGTAGTAGTGACGACGATAAATGCCTTGGATATTTTTCTCGGTGTTAAACACGGTTGTGCTGATCGAGTTACATTTCATGTGCCAAAGCATTAAAGCATGAAAGGTATTTGCTTGGCCTACTAGACGATGGATGTAGAATATAGCAACAAAACTATGATACAATTTTTGTTGCACTGAGAATCGAATCTACATCCTAGACCCGAATTACTACTATTCTCTCACATGCATGAGAGAGAGAGAGAGAGAGAGAGAGAGAGAGAGAGAGAGAGAGAGAGAGAGAGAGAGAGAGAGAGAGAAGACAAAGAAAAATACTTTTCAACTTGAAAACCACACCAAAACAATAATGGTTGTAAGCATTTAAAATGTTGCTAAACTGGTAAGATAGGTTTCAGTGATTGTCATAGCCATTGAATATATGTGACAATTGTATATAATGTTAAAGCTAAATATTAATCTGGGACAAGAATAAAAGAAAAAAACAACTTTAAAATAACTATAGCCATAAAATATTTGAGAAAGAAAAACACTATTGTGGCATTGATCATGCTTGGTAAGGTTTATCGATGAAAAGAAGTTATGTTATGGAAAATGTTTTGCTTGTTGCAGGTTAGCGGGTTAAATATATGTTTTTGTGAAGATTTTCATTCAAAGTGTAAATTATCAGATATGTTTTTTTAAATTTTGTAATCAGAAGAGGAGTGGCAGTGCCCACGTTCTTCGCAGGCCCTCACAGATTGGGGAAATTGATGTGGTTTATTCTCAGCTTTGAACATTTGTAGATCAACGTATGCAGGAAAAAAAATAAACGTAGAGTAGAAGGATTTCCAAACGTATGCTGTGCTCAGGAGGAAGAAATGGATGCAGTGTTTAGTGCGTGATCTAGGAGGTGATACACAGTATGTATAATCAGAGGACATGAGACGAGTGTGACGGGTGGGCATGGCTGGAAAGGATATGGAGCCAGCTAGTTGAAAGGAGCAAGGTCGTTGTAGTAGGACATCAGACAGAGAGAGGGAACATCACGTCTGTGAGCCAGTGAATGTATTGAGTTAGTGAATGGCCTTTTTGGGGCGGTGGTTGAGGATATTTACGTGTGCAGCAGCAGCACTGTCCCAGATACGTGAGCAGAGATCCAATTAGCTTTTTAGATGGTTAGCAACTGATCAGGGGTGAAGTATTTTCCAGGCCGGAACGAAGCGGAAGCCTCCGCTTTGGGTCGTAGTTTGGTAATGTATATATATGCTTGAGGTCACAATGAGAGAGAATTAGTGATTGTGAAGCCTAGTATTTGTAGCGGTTTTGAGAGCGTTTAATGCTGTGTTTTTCATGTGCAAAAGAGGTGTGGTATAAGACTGTTTCCTTGACATATGTTGCGATTGTAACTTTGTTTTATTGAAAAAGACAAGTCTGGCATGTCCCCACTGAAGGATGTTTTCGAAATGTGTGATCATCGAGGAAATGCAGGGCTATTATGAAGTGCCTGTGTTGCATGTGGATGATGTATGTGTGCAGACTAGCAAAGGAGATGTGAAGTGTAGTAACCACTCAGGAGTGTATTTTGTTAAAAGTTACAACAAATAGATAGTTAAAGTACAGAAGCAGGATTTTACTAAACACAACTGAAATTTGGGAAACACCAGAATTGATAGTGTAGACCAGAGAGATCCCCGTCAATGCACGTTGCAATAGGGCATTATCACAGAAAACATTCAATCGAAGAAATGGAAGATAGATGGGACCATAGGTGCGCAACTTAACTCCAAGATTATCATGCCAAACACAGTTGAAGGGTTTGCTGATGTCAATTGCAACGACATTGTTTTTATCAAAGTTCCTAACGATGAGTCACTAATACTGTGTGATGTGGGAGAGCAAGTTGTTGTTTAGTCCCAGATCAGCCGTAATCAAAAGCGTACCAGCTATAACCATCCCATATGTTTTTTCATATATAGTGAATCTAGGTCTGCATCGTCTTATGTATCCTTCTTTTATTAAGACGGTACGGTGTTACTTGATGGAAATATGGCTGCTATTTCTAGTATGTCGAGTGAAAACGTAAAAGCTGCCTTCTCTGTTAGATCTAGCTCTAAGAAAACCATACTGGTGGTTATTGGGAAGAGAGAGAAAGAGACTCAATGTGACAAGGGAGGTGATTATGTACGACTTATTTGCGACTGTCTCGATCAGCTTTGAGATGTTGGGAGTGGGGCGCAGGTGTGGTGTGTGGTGCAGGGGTTCGTTTCGCAACAAGATAGCCCAAGTTAGATACCACTGTGTCTTCTACCATAGTCTCGGTTTGACCAATTCCTTGTGAGTGGCATTTAGTAACAGAAACTGTGCGGAAGCCCATC
>JAOPJM010534115.1:0-10053 GCA_027124095.1 Muusoctopus leioderma
TACCCAGGGTGCCACGCAGTGGGACTGAACCCGAAACCATGCGGTTGCGAAGCGAACTCCTTAACCACACAGCCATAATGATAATTAGTAGTAACAGAATTCAGATCCTATTGGTGTCAGTCAGATTTATCATTCTTTTGAATTACTAAAATAAGTATCAATAGCATACAGAGGTCATTTTCGTCAGCTATCAAAACAAATCAATAACAACTTTTAGCATTTGATGATAAAACAAAGTGAGTATCTAAATAATCAGCTAAAGTTAACTGAAGAAAGTAGTTATCCATAATGTATTGTTTACTGTCCTAAGGATCGATATATGCAGTCTATTATTACTGCATTTCATGGAAGTTTTGTAGATTTGAACTGAAATGTCCTACTAATATTTCCATCATCATGAATATTTCCTAATGATAATTCCAGCTATAATGTCAAGGGAAGATTTATTTCCCACTTGCTTCATGTTATAGAGCATGAAATAAACTCCACTTCTGTAAGCTAAAGTCAGGCTGAAATTTAATAGCACCATAATATACCACATGTGGTTCTGTCTATCTAAATAAAGTCAGAGAGTTTTTTCATAATTTTGTTTTAATGCATTTAATTCAAATGATATAATTCTTTCTTTTTTTTTTTATTAAATGAAGATCATTATCGTTTCTACAATAACATCAATATTTTTTCCAGTGAAGGAAACAAAGTGCTGAATAAATAGTTCAAATGTTGGCTAAAAATCAAAGAGTCAATTTTAGAACTATAAGATAAATTCATTTAAAGCATATGATTAAAATAGCTGTTGTTTTTGTCAGTATGGTTATATTAATAAATGGTAGTAACCCTGACGTTCTATAATAAAACAAAGCAATTGACCCGCCAACGAGGGATCTTCTATGTGATCACTCAGACTGCTAGAAACAGTAGCCATATTCCCCTCAAACCCTACCTTACCATCTTAAAAAGGGAAGGATACATTTGCTAATGTAGTCCTGGATACATTGAAAATAAAATGGGATATTCATGACTGAAAAGGTTTAATCAAAGGTCTACATGATTAGAGTTGACCTGGCGCTAAACAACAACAACAACAGTATCTAATTTGCAACTAGATAAGCTGAATGAGGCAGTGCGATAGACTTGCTGATTTTAGCCTCTTCCTTTTAAGTTCACTTCTAATGACCACTGAGAGATGCAGACGACTAAGTTTATAAGATGTTAGATGACTAACAAAATGTTAGTTGGTGGTTCATACCTGTCACTGGTGATTTACTGGGTCTGCATCCAAGACAATTAATCCTCCATGCCCCTGTCAACTTAACTGCAAATAAGTACATCAGGGTATTATAACTTACCCCTGTAAGCAGAAGAAGCACTGTTGTTGTTTAACCCCAGGTCAGTCTAGTCGAGCAGACTTATGATCAAAAGCATTCTAGCCATGACCATCAAATCTTTTCTCAGGCGTATGATCGATCTAATTTAGTGTTTGGACACTATGTTTTCCAATATACCCTTCCTTTTTTTAAAGACGGTAGAGTGTGATTTGACTACTATTTCTAGCATATTGAGTGACCACATAGAGGCGCCTTCATAGGCCCGTGTAGAAGTAATATATAATCGATAAGTGTTTTGTAAGTCTGCTCTGTTACTCTTCCCTGATCCCTTAAAGTACAGCTTGCAGAGCAGTGTGCTCTGCCATGTTAACATACTCTAGATACATGGTATGAAGATAATCTTCAGGAGTGACCCAATAAATTATGGGACCACTCCGATCCCTACCACCTAATGACTACTACATATAAATGTTCGATCGTATTGTAAAAGGGGCTGTTAATAATGTATGAGATTTATACTCTGGTATTTTCAAGAAGTTTTGTACTATTGTTAACACATTTGATGCTGTCAAATAAAGTATATTCCAGTCGGTCATTATAACTGTATTCTAAATAAACTATACATGTAGAAAGGGATCTGATTTAATTTTACATTTTAAAATATCTGTCTACTTTCAGTCCAAATCTGCGGAGTCTGTGAAGGTTGTTGTGCGCTGCCGGCCCATTAATGATAAAGAAATTTCCGATGGTCATGAAAGGTCAGTATAACTTATACTTAACTCCTGAAATACTAATGTAGTCACCTAGAAAGGAATATAAAGTTACAGAAAATTATACTGATTTGGGGAAAGTTTTAAATGAGTGTTTAATGAGTTTATCAATGGTTGGAGATGCTCTCTGGCAGGGTACACTTACATAGCAAATGATGATCTCGTATCCCTCTCCTTTCTGACTATCTCCCATTGTATCTGCTCTTATTTCCTGCTTCTCGAATGATGATACACTATAAGACAACTGGAATGAATGAGGGAGCTTCTACATGGTTGCTCAACTTGCTAGAAATAGCAGCCAAATCTCCTCAAACCACACCCTACCATCTTGAAACAAGAAGGACACATTTGACAGTGTAGTCTTAGATACACAAAAAGGTGGGATGATCAAGGCTGGAATATCTTTGACCATAGGTTTGCTGAATCAGTGCTGACCTGGGGTTAAACAACTGAAATAACTGTACACTAGGACATGGTCCATTGCTAATTTTTTTTAAATGATTGTGGTGGTCATTCATTGTAGTATTTCATTCCTGGTCAATTGATTCTGCAGCCAGTTTTGATTCCTGGTTAAAATGACTTTACTATGTTAATACCTTGGGAAAGGCATGAATGTCAGACATTTCTGTTTCTTAACCTCCATTAAATCAAGAAATTGATATTACAAGAGTAGAAAATTTGCCAAGAAGTTGAGAAGCATAAAGGGTTTTAAATTGTGATAGTGTGTGCTCATATGACTCAGGATATCATTGAGGTAAATGTATCTGAAATATCATGGGTGCACATACCCTCAATGAGTGTGAAAAGAAAGAAGTTTGAAAGTGTCAGAATAAAAAAAAAATGCTAAATGGAATGGTGAGAACCCCTATCTCTGATAGAGCCAACACAAGGACCAAATTTATAAAAGAATTCAATGATATGAGGCAAGGGGAAAATTTCCAGTTCTCACAGAGATTAGTTGGTAAGATGCATAAAACATCATAGTCAGTTGGTATTACACCAGTCACTCATTCATCTAATTATGTTGTGTAGCAAGGTTTTACTCCAATGACTGACGTAGCAGCAGCGGCATCACTTGCTATAAAAGAAAGGAAGATGGAAATTAGAGGACCAAATTATGCAAGTGGCTGGAGGTTTTAAAGCAAAGTTACTAAAAGACAGAGTTATGTTGGGTAGGATGCAGTCTGAGTTTGTACCTTAACATGGAATTATATTTCTAGTGAGATAACTGGAAGAAAAGATTTTAGCCCAGAATAAAAAAATCTACTTTACATTTTTTCAGTTGGAGATTTTCTTAGACAGTTTTATTTTCTACAGTTCTGGGGTTTGTGAGGTAGCTAGATGTAGATGGAAAGTTTGTGAGAATAGTTCATCGTATATGAAGGTGCTGTAATGAAGACCAATGAACTCAGTAAGGAATTTAGTGAGCACCTTTCTTCAAGGACTCTGTGCTCATCATTCTCTTTATCAGAATCCTTGAAGCAATGATAAAAAGCTCAGGGTGTGGTAACCTCACATATATAACATTGTTTAAACAGTTTAGTGTTCCTCTTGAGGGCCACAAGATACATCTGCTTTGATCAGTTGTTGACCCTCTACAAAGCTCATGTGTGACCTACATTACAGTATTGCTTATATATCGAAGACAGTCCTGCTGCTAACACACAAACTCTCTCTACCAGTGATGGCGAACTTTTTTAGCCCGGCTTATCAAAATTTTAAATTTTTTTAATAATCCTGTTATTGGAGTGTCACTTACACGTATACCTGTTTTAGGTAAATGTTTATAGATAAGTGGCCTATTTTTCCAATATATTTATAAAACTAGAAGTCTCATAAAATATCACTTGAAATTTCAAAATATAAAATTAGGATAATAAAATGAAATTAACCTTTTCGGTACGAGAGTCGTCAATAAGCGACTTGAGATTTTTCCGCGCATAGCCGGGAATTGTCAATAAGCGATTCTGCGCCCAATTGAGTTCCGGTAGTCGTCAATAAGCGAATAACGGTTTGTATATGAAATATGCCCCCCTTCTTACATGGAAAAGATGGTATATATGTCCTTTTGTTCACACATAGTTGAACATTTGTAGTACTGTACGTAGTTTTGCGTACCGAAAGAGTTAAAATAACACTATCGACAACAGTCTCATGAAATTTAAATACCAAAGTGAAAACTCATTATGTTCTAGCTTTTCCTTCTAATCACAGACGTCTTGAACAGATTTAGTTTATTTTTGACTGTTGCACTTTCTCTTGTTTTCTCCATTCATGTCTCACTTCACTTCTGAAGCCTGGTATTAAAAAGAACGAACAAATTTTAGATATTTGTGTATTTTTATTTTATATCGCAATTGTTTGACAATAGCGTCATTGGTTACAGGTTTCCAATGGAGCTAATCACGGGTTCACTGTATTTCTGACGGTGAGAGTCTGTAACTCAGTGCAGAACAAATATCACAGAGGATTTTCTCAAAGAGCACCAGTTTTTTCGTTTTTTCGCCGATGTTTACAGTAGAGTCTTGCATGTAATATAATGAGTTGAAAAACTTTAATTAACTGAGATTATCCATGCAATTAGTTGGCAGAAACTCCCTCTAGGGGTGTGTAAAATCTAAAAACAACAACCAAGGTGATACCTCCAATAATATCAGTCAATCAAAATTTTTAGAATGGACATGATTAGTTGTATTGTGGACATGGCAACCTTTCTGGTGTTTGGTGCCACGATAATATGCACCCAGTACACTCTGTAAAAGTGGTTGGCAATTGAATGGAGACAACTTCGGGTTGAGAGGACTCTTTAGTCATATTGTGTCATGACCTTGACAACCTCTCTAGTGTTGGTGCCTCGAAAAAATGCACCCAGTAAAGTGGTTGGTGATAGGAAGGGCATCCAGCCATAGAAACCAAGCCGAGTGAGACACAGGCTGCTGACCCATCTACGAGAGTGGTGACTCCAAATAGGAAATGACTCAGACCGAAATTATCCATCCAACCTATGCCAGCATGGAAAGCGGACGTAAATGATGATGATGATGAAAAATGATGCACATTGGAGTGGATCTTGTCTTTAAAGCAAATTGGTGAAAGCAACAGACATGTTTCGATCATGTTAGATCTCCTCAGCAAAACATATTCAGCTCAGTTGAGTATAAAACTATATACTCAAGGTTATAAGAGTGATCAATATATATATATACATCATACGCTGAGGTCAAACTTTGGGTGATTACAAAAGAATTTTTGCAGTATGTGTTTTTTAAAGTTAGATAACACTTCAACTATGAAATGAAAGAAGACCATATTTTCAGCTAGGTTAACCGAGGCTATTAAAGCAATGTTCCTTGATAATAGTACAATAAAATGACTGAAGCAGAATTTGAATTCATAACCATGTGATTAGTTGTCTAGCACAGTATCAGCTGAGAGTGAGCTGAATGTTACCACGCCTGATATATCTGATCATAAACTAACTGCATGATTCTTCTGAAATTAAACATTACTAGATAAGAAATAACAGTTCCCTGCATCATGTCTATTTTTATTTTATTTTGTCTTCTTTACATAATGTTCTGTTTTCAGGTGCCATATACTTACATCATGCTCTCACTTTCACAATGTGTGTATACACACACACATTATATATATATATATCATCATCATCATCGTTTTACGTCCGTTTTCCATATATACACACACACACACGTTAGGGAATAACAAACTAAAAGAGTGAGTACTCAATACTGGAAATTAGAGTGTAAATACTTTAATTAGTTTAGAGCCAAGACATAGTACCTAAGGTTTCATGCTAGCTGTATATGCTCAATGCATATGAACCAACAATTATTCAACCATGTCTGACCACTGGCTCATATCTAAGCTAATGGTGGCATCCAAGGAGCTATATATATATATATATATATATATCTTTTGGATTAGGACTGAAATGTATCAATCAAGATTTGTGAGTTCAATCCCGTTCAAAAGAAATGCACATACATATATCAAAATAGGACACCAGAACGAAGATGGGAAAATATTGCGTATCACATATTTTCCATTAAAAATTTTTTTTTTATTGTTTTACATCCATTCATTTTATATACCCAAATAGGTGGGATGGTTATGGTTGTTATATACTAGTTGGGCAAATATGGTTATTATATACTGGTTGGGGAAACTTTCTACTGTTAATCATTCAGCAAAAAAAGTGGAACCTGTTTTCAACCAAACAGACTGAATCAGACAGCATTATGCTATTTATCCATAGTCACAGTATAATGGATGTAGTAGTAAGGTTTGAACTCATGGACCATGTTGTCAGTAATAGAGATCCTTAGTCCATTACAGCCATTATAGTGAAAATATAATGGAAATGATAACACAACTGATGAGCTTAATAGCCCTATCAGTCTACATCACAAACCAGCAGATTGTTGATGAGAATGAAATGAAATGGCTGTAATGTTGCAAGGATTTGTACAGACACACACACACACATGTATGTACACACACACACTCACACATCTGCACACACAAATACACATACATATATGCCATCATTTTTACATCAACTTTTCCATGCTGGCATAGGTTGGACCGTCACACATACCTATATGTACACACACACACGTGTACACCAACACACCACACATAGATATATGCACCAACATACGACACATACATATATATAAATTTTCCTTGTGTTAGAACTGAGCTGAGTGAGCAAATAATTTCTCCCTAAAATCACACTGAGTAATAATCTTTTCTTACCTTGATGCCATTGAGAATTTCATTCATTATTTTAATCCTGGAATCTTTTAATTTCATTTGCTTCATCTAAAATAAATTTAAACATTCTAAATTTTAATATATTTCATCAGCACTTTAAATATGGTTTTCTTACATAATATAGATACGAAACCTAATACAGTGGAAGCTGCTTATTATAATCATGGATAATGTTATCAACAGGTTATTGTTAACAAAATTAGTGGGTCCCAAACTCTTTATTTGCGTAATGTTATCGGCCAGTTATTGTTATCAAAATAGCTTCACCCTAAAGTGATCACAAATGGCTTCCACTGTATATATTTTTGTATCTTTTTATTTTTTTTACCGGATAGTCAGGAGGGAAGGCAGTGCCCATCACCCTTTTTCAGGGCCCCTGAGACTGGTGGAAGGGAGGAAGGTATCCTCAGACTGGAGACCTGGCCCAAATGCTTGCAACAGAGTAGACTCTGCTAAAGGCACCCAAGGGTAGCCAGGTGGTGGTGTTAAATTGAGCAACGGATTAAGTCCACCACCCAACTAAAGCACGGTAGGATTTGAACTCAGAATGCAAAGAGCCGAACATATACTGCAAGGCATCTTATCCAATGCTTTGAAGATTCCGCCAATCCACCACCCTAGTCTGGTACTTTATTTATCAAGCCCGAAAGGAAGAGTTGACCATGGCGGGATTTGAACTCTCAGAGTGCAGTGAGCCAGAACGAATACCGCAAGGTATTCTATCCGATGCTCTAACGACTCTGCCAATTTACTGCCTAACTATGTTTAACTATATAATGTACATGCAAGTAAGATTTAGTATATTTCACAAAGCAGTTTATACTACATAACATAGTTAATATAAAGCGTTATATTATAACTCTGTGATAAAATACATTGTCAGTATCATGTGAAACATTATTCTTTGAAATTTTAGGATTTTGTTAATATTGAAGAATGTACTGAATCCAGGTTAATATTTCAATTTACGCTATTATTGATACACTTCTACAATGTTTCTAGTTTTTCACATTTTATGCATATACACTATTTATAAATTTTGTCCAAATTTCTGAGATGAGGAATTGTCATTACTATACACTGGTTTATTCGAACTAGTGTCCTCATCTTTGGTAGTTGTAATCACAACGTTTCGGCTGTTGTACCCTCCGGCCTTCTTCAAGTGTCTGTTATAAACTTTGTACAAAGTCATTTAAACATATGAAATTTGTTTTATAAAATGACATTGAAGTTCATCATATGTTCAGCAACCCATGTTTTGGTATCTATGATACGCCATTGATTGAATCACATTCAGAGGACCTTGAAGAAATATTACCTCTCATAAATTAGAAAAAAAAATCAACATGTAGATGAGAAAGAGGAAAATGGTATGACTGATTCAAATGAAACTCAGATGCTATGAAAGGGATTCCCAGTCAGTAGTGAACAAGAGAAATTGTTTAGTTTGACAGAAAAATTCTTCAAACATCATTGTATACATGGTGGGATTCAAACATAAAATGTTACATCTGAAGATGCTGAAATTTAGAAAATGTTTTCGTTGCGACAGGCAATTTAAAAAAAAAAAAAAAACTTATTTTTCAAAAGAGGAAAAAAGTAAAAAAATGTCCAAGTGCTTTCATTTTGTATTATAATCAGTAAAATAAAATGTTTAAGCATATTTGGAATGTATTAATTTTTAATCCCATAAATATATTTTTCATTCATTAAAAAAAAAAAAAAAAAAAAAATGATCTATTTTTATATCACAATTTGTGAGCAATAGCATCATTGGTAATATGTTTCCAACTAGTCAATCACTGGTTCACTGCGTTCCTAATGGCGAGAGTAACGAGGGAATGTTTGTAACTCGACATAGTTCAGATTCACATTTGTGCAGTAATTTTTCTTCTCACATAAGCAGTACACAAATTGGACCTTCCTTCTGTGTGTGTGCATGCACATACACACACACACATATACACATAATACACATACATGTATATACATATGTACATATATACATAGATAGATATGATAGTATGCACACACGTAATACACATACACATATACATGTATATACATATGTACATAGATAGACAGGAGAGTATGCACACACACACACATATCCACATACACATATATATACATTTAGATAGATATGAGAGTATGCACACACACACACACGAGCATGCTCTTTTTGCTTTTACTAAAATATGCAATGTGAACACACTTGCGTACACACACAAACACACACACACATAATTATTCATTATTCAGTAGCAAGTCAGTTGATGTGGACAATGATCAGCATTAAGTAGGTAACACCGAGACATAGAAAGGTAACCATCAATGTCAGTAGATGTGAAAACATCTGCTGTTGATCAACAAAAATAATAACAGCAATCACTAACATGGTACAAAAAAACAACTGATCAATGAAAAAAAAAACCATTTATCATTTTATAAAAATATTGTTCAAAGCTTTTCAATTTAAGTGAAGAAATAAAATAATCAGATGCTATTTAAAAAAAAAAAAAATGTCAGGAGATAAATATTTTAGGAAATAAAAGCCAACTATATATATATATATATATTTTCTTTTTATATATCTGTTAAAAGTTAGGAAATATCAATTCCTTACCTAGGCACAAGGTCTCAGATTTATAGGGAAGGGAAGATGAGATTGTAGAATTGTGTGATGGTCATAGCTTTGTCTTAAGAGCATTTAGTAACTTAAAGTGAAAAAAATGAAGTGGTCACAACCGGGAACCAAAACAAGGTCACGGACTTGATTTGCCGGGAGGTTAGATTTAGTAAATATTGAAAAGTTAAAGTTAAAGTCTTTCTCGAGCCTATGCACCCATTAGCCGGGAGGGAGCTTATCTTGGTTTCTGTGGCGCTAAGTGACTGAGAGTACAAGACCCCTCCACCCTGGAAGAGACACCAGTCCATTGCAGGGTTAACCCCCCCAGCTACTGCTGGTACTCATTTCCAGCTGAGTAAACCTGGAGCAACGTGAAATAAAGTGCCTTGCTCAAGGACACAACGCACTGCCCGGTCTGGGAATTGAACCCACGTCCTTACGATTGTGAGCCCAACCACTAGGCCACCCAACCACCTAACCACTAGGCCACCCAACCACCTAACCACTAGGCCACCCAACCACCTAACCA
>JAOPJM010534125.1:0-10052 GCA_027124095.1 Muusoctopus leioderma
CTCAAAAATTTCTCTCACCGTCCAACCCATGCTAGCATGGAAAAACGGACGTAAAAAGCGATGATGATATATATATGTATATATATGTATATGCGTGTGTGTCTGTGTGTTTGTGTTTGTTTATCTCCCATAACTTAGCAGTTTGGCTAAGAGACCAATAGAATAAGTACCAGACTTGAAAAATAAGTACTGGGGTTGATTTGATCAACTAAACCCTTCAAGGCGGTGCCCCAGCATGGCCACAGTCCAATGACTGAAACAAGTAAAAGAATAAAAGAATAAATGAGACTTCTCTGAAGCATGTGGCTCAAACCACTGTTGCTTCTGCCCAACTTTCCACTGATGGAGGTCTGTTACTGGAAGAATTTAAAGAATGGGATAAAATATGACAGACATAAAAACAAAATACATACAGAAATATCAATGCATGAACACACACATGTACAAACACACTGATAGAATGGATCTCTCATCGGTTTCCATGAACGAGGATTCCAGTTGTTCAATCAAGGGAACTAACTACTCATTGTATTATATTACAGACACTTGTACCCTTAATATAATCTTTAGGCAGACTCAGTGTAACACTGTCTGTGACAAGGCTGGCCCTTTGAATTACAGGTATAGACAATCCAACGGGTTTTCTGCACAGTTTCTGTCTACTCACAAGGCTTGGGTCAACCAGAGACTATGGTAGAAGACACTTTCTGGAAGTGCTGTGTAGTGAGATTGAACCTGGAACCTCATGATTGAAATGTCAACTTGTTAACCAATTGGCCATGTGTCTATTCACAAACATACACATACATACATTCATACACACAGCAACAAATCACATATAAATAGATAAACTACATGAAAGTTAGCTGAGTTTAGGAGGTGGTAAGTTACAGTACTTTGGCAAGACAGATAAGATCTCGTTTATTGATAAGTAAGTAGGTATTTTGATTGATTGGTTGATGACTACATATTGATTCTCTCTCTACGTAAATACATTATCTGTAGACATGTTAATGTACCTGATATCAACGTACCTTTAATCATTTACCTTCAATCAAATATTGACTGCAGCTCAACACAAGAAGCTGGACTGCTTAAACATCTTCAGCAGGCAAGAACCGACTATGTTTAATGAAGCTGATACTCCAGTACGGCAAGGTGAATAATGTTAAGTAGAGTGTGTGATATTCGGTGGATAGGTGGCGGAGTTTGGAAGAAGCAGAGAGAAGTCAGTACAGACTGTCCCTTTACTTGATAAATATAGAACTGAATGAGAAATTATAGGCCTTCTTCTTCATGATTCAAAGCAATGAATGTTTCACTTTGCAGTAGAACATCTATCACTTTATTATAAGATAAGATAAGATAGAGTAATATTTATTCACCAATGATTTGTACACTAAATGTATTGATTTCTCACTTTGTAAAAGGCAAAAGATGTATCTACTGAGTGTGAAGGAGATATCAACGACTCCTTTAATGTATGGCACAAGGATTGTATTTGCATTTTATGTTGAATGGGTGGGGTGTAGTCAGTTTGATTCCCTTCTGTACAATAACAACAACAACAACAGCAATAACACACACACCTCTGCCAACAACAACATCTCGAGACAACAAGGAAGCCTCTATGTGATCACTCAACCTGCTAAAAATAGCAGCCAAATCTCCCTCAAATCATACTCTACTGTCTTGAGAAAGGAAAGGACAACATTGGATAATGTAGTTCTACATATTCCTAAAAAGACAGAATGCTCATGGTTTGAACACCTTTGATCATAGGTCTGCTCAATTAGGGTTGATCTGGGGCTAAACAATAACAATAACAACAACATCTGACAAACTAACCAGGCAGCTTCTACATGGTTGCTCAACCTGCTAGAAGTAGCTACCAAATGTTCTTCAAATCATACTCTTTCATCATAAAAAAAATAAAGGAAACATTAGATAATGTACTCAAAGGTACACTATGCCTAGAAACATAAAAAAAGGACAGTCATGCCTGGAAAGCCTTTGATCATAGGTTTGCCCAGTCAAGGCTGACCTGGGGCTAAACAGCAACAATAACACCACTGCTAAAAATAACAAAAAGACCTGTAAAAAGCCATTTTTATTTTAACTAGGTAAATAGCTAATTATCCTTTAACTAGATAAAAAGCTAATTTTATTTTAACTAGGTAAAAAGCTAATTAGGTTTTAACTAGGCAAAATTATTTTATAACTAGGTAAAAGCCAATTTTATTTTAACTTAGTAAAAAGCTAATTTTGTTTTAACTAGGCAAAAACCTAATTGGGAGCTTTTTCGGTATTACCCCTCATTAGCAGATGAATGGAAAATCTATTTTTAATTAGTCCTTTCACATGACCATATATAGAATGCTATCTTTGAATACGAATGCATTTTTCAACGCCACGTCTTTATATTTCATATCTAGACTATACATGTAAATATGAACTTTAAAAACACCACGTATTTTTGTGTTTGCATTTTAATATTGAGAATTCTAAAATGTCACGTGGTTATTTACCATTATCAGATTATAATTTACACCGAATTCTGTGATGAATGTGGTCATGAAATGATTGAATTGAATCAAAATCGTGGAGATAGTAGATGTTGGCGATGCTATCGCCAAGAGTGTCGCAAAGAAATATCCATTAGAAAAAATACATTTTTTGAGAATAGTAAATTAAAACTAGAGGAAATAATTGACATTTTATATTTGTATTCATACGAATTTGTGTCCTGTAAAACTTGAAACGTGAATGTGGAATAGCAACAGAGGCTACAGTTCATTATCATAATTATATACGTGATATAATGGCTGAATATTTCATTGCTAATCCAGTTAGACTTGGAGGAGTTGGTCATATCATCGAAATAGATGAAACGGTTTTTAACTGCTGAAAATATAATGTTGGCCATTATTTGCCTCAGAAAATATTATTTCACAAATAAGTATATCTTTGTGTTTAAAAAAACTTTAAAAAATTTAAACTTTGATCCTTTGACATTTTTTCATTCAGTTTGTTTCATATTACATATTTTATCCTTTATTTCACGTATGTGCTGTTTTCATTCATTTAGTTTTGTTTGTTTATTTATGAAATACGAAGACGTGTCATTGAAAAACACATTCGTATTCAAAGATGGCAGTCTATATATGGTCATGTGAAAGGACCAATGAAAAAAAAGGCTTTTGATTTATCTGCTAATGAGGAGTAATACCGAAAAAGTGCCCTTAATTGTGTTTTAACCAGCTAAAAAACTGCTTTTGTTTTAATTAGGTAAAAAGCTAATTATGTTTTAACTAATTAAGAAGCTAATTATATTTTAACTC
The DNA here is from genome assembly GCA_027124095.1 of Muusoctopus leioderma. Taxonomy (NCBI): domain Eukaryota; kingdom Metazoa; phylum Mollusca; class Cephalopoda; order Octopoda; family Octopodidae; genus Muusoctopus; species Muusoctopus leioderma. Next base: position 3,342 of record JAOPJM010534125.1, read on the forward strand.
AACAATTTTCCTTTAACTAGGTAAAAAGCTAATTAGGTTTTAACAAGGTACAAAGCTATTTTTGTTTTAACTAGGCAAAAAGCTAATTTTATTTTAACTAAGTAAAAAGCTAATTATGTTTTAACTAGGTAAAAAGCCAATTTTGTTTTAACTAGGTAAAAAAGCTAATTTTGTTTTAACTAGGTAAAAAGCAAATTTTCTTTTAACTAGTTAAAAAGCCAATTTTGTTTTAATTATATTTAGTCCAATACGGAATGCCTTGCAGTATTTGTTCTGGCTCACTCCACTCTAAGTTCAAATCCTGCCGAAGTCAACTTTGCCTTTCATCCTTCCAGGATCGATAAAATAAAGTACCAGCCATGTACTTGGGTTGTTGGCCTTGTGCCTATGTTAGGAACAATTATATTTAGTCCAATAAAGAGAGTGGATGGTAGAATCTGTAGAGTAGCAGATAAAATGTTTTGCAATATTTAGTTACATTTCTTTACATTCTGAGTTCAAATACTGTTGAGGTCGACTATTCTTTTTATAATTCTGGGGTCGATAAAAATAAGTACCAGTCAAGTACTGGGCTGATTATATAAACTGTTCCTTTTCCCAAATGTGATGTCCTTGTACCTAAGTTAGAAATCGTTATTGATTACTCCGAGAAGGTAGGGTAGTGACGATAGCTTTTGCAGGCTCTCCCAGATAAGTGAGGTGAATGTGGTTGATATTCATCTTGAACTTTGATTGACAGTAAGGGAAATGTGGGCAGAGATGAAGTTTCTGAAAAAAAAAGCAGTTCTGAAGATAAAAGACTGAGTGAAGTATTTAGTGTGGTAGTGTTTGTTTGTGGGGGAGACACAGTAGAGGGTGTGAAGTGGAGGTTAGGTGAAGTGGAGGTTAGGGCTTGAGTGCAAGTGGTATGTAGCTTGCTGGTTCAGAAGAGATAAAGCTATAATAGTGGTGGTAGAAAAGGAATATATATATATATATATATATATATATATAGAGAGAGAGAGAGAGACAGAGAGAAAGAAAGCAGTGCATATGGAGACTAATGGAAGTAGTATGTTGGTTGGATTGCTTTAAAAAAAATGCTTCATCATTTTCTTTATAGCCATGCCTCGCAATTTAGGATATTTGTGTTTGTGTGTGTGTGTGTGCATGTTGTAGCTGCAGCATCATTCCAGATATGTGAGTAGTACTAGGTTGAACTTTAGCTTAGTAAAAAGTCATCAATGGATAAAAGTTGAAGTATTTTCTTGCCTTGAAGAGGAAGCCTACTCTTCAGGATGAAGTTTGGACAATGTTATAGTTGTGTTTATGCTATGAAAGATAATCAGGGTTTTTTGAGATTGTGAATTTTAGCATTTGTAGTGAGGCTTGAAGGTTTTAGCTGTGTGCTGTTCATAAGTAGAGAAGATGTAGTGTTGCAAGACTATTTCTTTGATATGAGTAGGGAATGTATCTTGGAGCTATTAAAGGAGACAAAGGTTACCATGTTCCCGTTGGAAGATGTTTTCAAAGTCTTTGTTCATAGAAGCAGTTCAATGTTTGGTATGAGGTCTAGAATGTGTACAGATGATGCCTGTATGTGAAATATTAAGGAGGAGTGAAGACTGTGGTATCATCTACATAGATGTCTGTGTGTGTGTGTAGTTGTTGTTATTTAGCCTCAGGTTAGTTCTACTCAGGCAGACCTATGATCATAGGCATTCCCGTCATGACCATCTTTTTTTTTCCAATGCAAAGTACACTCAGGACTACATTATCCAATTTATCCTTTTTAAGACAGTAGGGTGGGATTTGAGGAAGGTTTGGCTGCTATTTCTAGCAGGTCGAGTGAGCATGTAGATGCTCCTATGGTTAGAATGCATAGTAAGAAGGCCATTAACATACAGAAGAAAGAGTGCACAAGATTGTGGCTAAAAAGGAGATCTATCAATGCACACAGTGATGAAGCAATCCGAAAGGAAATTTCCAATCCAGTTTACACAGTGGAAGACAAAATTGCTTTAATTGATCCCAAATATATTACAGGTACTACTTATGTTACCCAAATTAACTACAGTGGAATTCAAACTCAGATTATAGAAGGCCAAGACTAAAACCTACAAGTCAAGTCAAAGAGAGAGAGCCTCAACATAATCTCTTGATTGGCTAATAATAGCAGCCAAATATCCCTCAACTCACAACCTACAATCTTAAAAAAAGGTAAGTATACGTTGAACAATGTAGTTCTCGACATACAAAAAGATGAGATGGCTATGGTTGGAATGCCTTTGATTTATAGGTCTGTTCAATCAGGGGCCAGAAATTATTCTGTTCAAACAGCAGCAAGAAAATATTCGCATTTACTTTGTAACTATCTCAGAGCTGTGAGTTGACTGAGACTGCTGACATTACTCACATGGCAAACTCTTCATACTCCTGTAAAAAAACCAAAGAAAACTTATATTTTATCCTATGAGACCTAACTATCCATTTCCTGGTTTAACAACACCACCACCTGGTCCTTTGGTGCCTTTAGCAGAGCCCACTCTGTTGCAAGGGTTTAGGCCAGGTCTCTGATCTGAGAATAACTTCCTCCCATCCTTCCTTCATCCCACCAGTCTCAGAGGCCCTGAAAAAGGTCATGCGTGCTTCCATCCCTCCTCTGACTAAAGTTAAAAGAGAAGAAAAAAGAAAAAAAAAGAAAAATGTAAGTCTTGGATGGAACTAACAGATGTTATTGTAACACAAGTGAATTCAAGGACCCAGTTGTCAGCAATAATGATTTCTTACATTGAAACAGGACTGCAAATTTGTAGGGGAAGGGTTAAAGTAAACTGAACCTCTTTCAATACAAGCCTCATACTTATTTCACCCACACTGGCTACTGTGTATATCCTGGTTTTTAGAATAGATACAATGTATCCCTACATGTCGTAAAAGGTGACTAAAAGAGTTGGCATCAAGAAGGGCAGCTGGCCATAAAACACTGCCTCAAAAAGTCCCATCCAACCCCTGCTAGCATGGGAAAGCGGATGTAAAAGTGATGATGGTGGTGGTGGTGTTGGTGGTGGAGGGATGAATGGCAAAGTCGACTCTGGCAGGATTTGAACTTAGAACATTTGTGAGAAGAAACTAAATTGTGCAAGGCATTTAGTTTGCACCCTATCACTGATATCACTCCAAATGGAAGTTGCTGTTGTTGTTTAACCCCAGGTTAGCCCTGATTTAGCAGAACTAAATCAAAGGAATTCCAGCTGAAACCATTCTGTCTTCTTTTATTATTATTATTTCAGATGTATTATTATTATTTCAAGGTGGCGAATTGGCAGTCGTTAGCGCGTCGGACAGAATGCCTTACAGTATTCGTTCTGGCTCACTGCACTCTGTTCAAACCCCACTGAGGCCAACTTTGCCTTTCATCCATCTGGAGTCGATAAACAAAGTACCAGTCAAGTACTGGGTCGATTCAATCGACTTACCCCTCCCCTAAATTTCTGGCCTTGTGCCAATATTATAAGGAATTATTTCAGGCATAGTGTATCTAAGACTTCATTATCAATTGTGTCTTTACTTTTTTTAAATGGTAGATTTGAAGGAGATTTGGCTGCTATATCTAGCATGTTGAGCAACCATGTAGAGGCTCCCCCATTAACACAATGAAGGAAGGTGTTGTTGTTATTTAACCCCAGGTCATTCCTGATTGAGCAGACCTATGATCAAAAGTGGTCAAGCTGTGATCATCCCAACTATAGTGTATCTAGGACAACATATATTCTGGATACTCATGTCACCACCTGTTTTTAAAATCATAGGGTGTGATTTGGGGGAGATTTTGCTACTATTTCTAGTAGGTCAAGCGACCACATATAGGCTTAGTGTGGTGCGGTGTTGTGTAATGTATTATACTATTGTGTAGTGTAGTGTGCCTTGTGGTGTTCAGTAATGTAGTATTGTGTGGTGTTGTTGCTGTTTAGCCCCAGGTCAGACTTGGTGTAGCAGACCTGTGATTAAAGGCCTTCCAGCCATGACAATGTTGTCTTTTTCCTATGTACAGGGAACCCAGGACCACATTATCCACTCTTTTTTAAGAGTGGGGTGTGATTTGAGGGAGATTTGGTTGCTATTTCTAGCAGGTCGAGCAACCACATAGAGGCTCCCTCATTGCTGCTGTTAGAATAAGATGGTATGGTGTGATTTGAGGGGGATTTGGTTGTTATTTCTAGCTGGTCGAGTGACCATGTACAAGCTCTCTCACTGGTTCACCATAATGTGGTGGTAGTTTGTGGTGATGGTTGTGAAAGAAGGTGGTGGAATGATTACAACGTTATCATTAAATAAATAACCAGATAGCTTGTAGCATGGAAGTTAAGCTATGTTCAGGTCACCATAGAAATGGTCATTAACTCTTAACATCCTGTTAAAAATTTTCTAAGTCCTGCAATGATTGTGCAGAAAATACCTAAAAACAGGTTTCTTGCAGCATATTTATTATGAAATTTCCAGGTAAGAAACACAGATGCTTGAGATGTTTTCAAACAAAAATATTTCACTTTCACCATATATATATATATAGTTCAATGATTCATATCAGTTTGATGATGTGGTACCATGTGGAACTGGGTCCTACAGGATGTTAAGAGTTAAGGAATTGTGATATAAAGGACCACTTTACTAGCTCTGGTAAAAGATGAGTAGCCACAACCACTGGCAGCGATGTTGGTAGAGCAGATAATATTGGCTTGAAAGAGAGAGGGAGACAATGGATGGAGTAGAATGAGGTACATTAGGAAGGAATGTGTGATGGTTATGGATAATTATAGTTAAGAATCTATTGTAAAGGTGGTGAATTGGCAGAGTTGTTAGAGCGTCGGATAGAATGCCTTGTGGTATTTGTTCTGGCTCTCTGTTCAAACTCTGCTATGGTCAACTTTGCCTTTCATCCTTTTGTTGTCGATAAATATAGTACCAGTTCGGGGCAGTGGATTGGCAGAATTGTTGTCGGAATCGGACAGGATGCCTTGAGGTATCTGTTCTGGCTCTTTGCTCTCTGAGTTCAAATCCCTCTGAGGTCGACTTTGCTTTTCATCCATTTGTGGTCAATAAATAAAGTACTATTCCAGGGTGTTGTATTGGCAGAATTGTTAGAGTATTGGACAGGGAGTTTTGTGAAATCTGTTCTATCTCTTTGCTTTCTGAGTTCATATTCTGCCTCCTCCCACCAGCCTCCTCATTATAGGAAATAGGGGTCGTTGGGACCCGACTAATAGTGATAGACCTCCTTGTGGCAGGATGCTAGAATGCTTGGTAGAATGCTTTGCAGTAATTTTTCCAGCCCTCTGCACTCTGAGTTCAAATCCCGTCAAGGTCAACTTTGTCTTTTAAACATTTTGGGGTCGATAAATAAAGTGCCATTTCAGGGTGTTGGATTGGTAAAATTGTTAGCGCATGAGATGGGATGCCTTGCCATATCTGTTTCAGCTCTTTGCATTCTGAGTTCAAATTCCACCTCCTATCACCAACCTCCTTGGGGTCAAAAACAGGGCCTTTGGGACCCGGCTAACAGTGATAGGCCTACAATGTCAGACGTAGCAACGTATCAATTGGAGCAGCATCCCAGTTGCATCAATATTAAAAATGACCGGACCTTGCATTGAAGCGAGATAAATTCTAGGACAGAAAATAGTGAAGAATCTTTGTGGGGATAGGGAGATTAGCAGCTGTCTGGTTTGGTGGGTTGAAGAGTAGCAGGGACCTCACCACCGCCATCCCATTCCGTCCTCTATGAACTTGGACTATAACGGCAGTACCACCAGCAGCAATAGTAATATATGTTTCTACCATAGGTACAAGGCCAACAACCCCAGTACTTGACTGGTACGTTATTTTATCGACCCCGAAAGCAGCAGTAGTAATAATAATCGTGGTTGTTGCTTTTGTTGTTTAACCCAATATCAACCCTAATTCCAGTCATGACCATCCCATCTTTTATTTCAGACATTGTGTATCTAGGACTACATTATCCAATGTGTAATTTCTTTCTTTTTAAGATGGTAGGGTGTGATTTGAGGGAGATATAGCTGCTATTCTTAGCAGTTCGAGCAATCACACTGAGCTTTGACCCCATCCCCCAGTTCTACATTAGCAATAATGGTTGTAGAAGTAGGAGGAGGAGAGTAAAGTGAGAGAGTTGTATGGGGTGAAATCTTTGTGGCCCAAGGGAACAGCTATGAGAGAGAGAGAGAGGGAGAGAGGCAAGGGAAAACAAAAAGAGAAAGAGATAATAAATAAGAGATAAAGAAAGTAAGAAAGAAAAGAACGGATACGAGAAAAGTCAGAGATAATGAGAAGAGAGATAGATAGATAGATAGATAGATAGAGAGAGGGAGATTAAGAAACATACAGAGTGGAGAAAAGTGAAAGAGAAGGGGGAGAGAAGCGGAAGCATGAGAAAGCTGTGAAGAGAGAAGGCGAGAGAGAGAGCAGGAAAAATGTGAAGAGTGTAAGAGAAGAAAGAGAGAGTTGGATGAAGGAGAAGAAGAATAAGTGAGAAAGAGAAAGAGAAGGAAAGTGAGAGTGAAGTTAAGGGATCATTGATTATGGTAAGAATGAATAAAATTGATGTTGAAGGAGTGAATGTTCAGTCATTATTTAATGCGTGCGGCGAATTGGCAGAGTCGTTAGCGTGTTGGACTTTACAGTATTCGTTCTGTCTCACTGCGATCTGAGTTCAAA
>JAOPJM010534140.1:0-16824 GCA_027124095.1 Muusoctopus leioderma
TCCGACCGTAAAAATTCTGCCTCAATAACTCTCCGTCCAACCCATGCTAGCATGGAAAAACGGACGTAAAAAGCGATCATGATATATATGGTGAAAGTGAAATATATTTGTGAAAACACCAAGCACTTATGTTCCTTACCTGTAAATTTCATAATATATAAGCTGCAAAAACCCCGGTTTTAGGCGTTTTCTGCTGAATCATTACAAGAGTTAGAACATTTTTTATAGGATGTTAAGAGTTAGTATAGATAAGCCAATGTATTTTTTTAATAATGGGTAAAAAAAACCAGTCTGAGGAAACTCGTGATGGTCTGCATCTGCAAAAATTATACAGTGAAGTTTGTAAGTTTGGATAAGAGGAAGTGGACTTTTCGGGACCATCTCCTCATTGGAGAGAGAGAGAGAGAAACTTTTTTTTTCTCAGACAAAGGCACAATCCTGAAACATCAGATTCTCCTTCTCCCATGGCATACAAACTTATTCAAAGTTACGAACTTCACTGTATTTTTTGTATATCTTTGTCTAACTTTGACCCATAAGTGTGATGCTCTCAATCAGCGATTATCAACCCATTTTACTAAAAAAAAAAAAAAAAAAAAAGGGTCTCAAGAAAAACTAACTTATGTGCCTATTAGGCTGGAGCTGCTTATACCGGTTTCTATGGCGTTCAGTGACTGAGTGGAAGACACCCTGAATTGGATACCAGTCCGTCGCAGAGTTAACCCCCAGCTATTGCTGATACTCATTTTTCAGCAGTGAACTGGAGTAACGTGAAATAAAGTGCCTTGCTCAAGGACACGAGTCACCCAGTCTGGGAATCGAACCCATGACCTTACAATTGTGACTCCCAACCACCTAACCACTAGATCACGTGCCTTCAAATAAAAAAAAATAAAAATTTGAATGCCAGCACTCAAATTAGTTATTTTGGTGGTAATAATTATTGTAGCAGAGATTACCTTTCAAATATTTAAATACTTGATATGTGTATGGAGAATATTGGGAGACTCTTGGTTGTTTGTTACAGTACCACAGGATATTGTGGCAATTCAGTTGAATATTATTGATTTAACTTCAGCATTATATATGATATATAGAAGTGTGCATCTTTGCATTTTAAAGAAAATCTGTCTATGATTTTTATAAATAGTTTATATTGTAATGTAAATGCTTCTAATATTAGTTTTGATTCTTGTATCAAAGTATTTAGATGACTAGCAACTGTGTGAAGATATTACAGAAAGGAGTTGCCTCTCAATAAATGAATCATCTCTTGAGTAAATATTCTATGGTTTTACTGTTTGCTACTGACATTTATAATTCATGCCAACCCTTCAAAAGTAACGAGTAGATTATATTATTGTAGACAGGGGGTGTCTTCAAAAACATCACTTTATGTACATGTTTGTATTTTTGTTTAAGCAAGATTGAGATTCTCAGATAGAAAACTAATCTTGATAGCTTTTAATTATGAGTTCAAGTCAATCTTCCCCCCTCACTGCATTACCTACCTCCAATTTTAATTAATTGGGACTCCAGTGTGTCAATCCATTTCAATTTTTTGTATTTATTTAGTGTTGTCCCCTTTGTGTGGTGTTTGGTTTAATTAAGCATTGTTCAATGTTTACCTCTCGGCGATACTCACTATTTAGTTTTACTGCACACATTCCTGGGAAGAGGGAGACCAAGATGCAGATGGGAGGAGACGACAGAGGTTTTTGGTTCAATGGAGAAAGCCAGAAACATTGCACAAGATAGAAAATGGTATCATACTGCTGTGAGAGAGGCTACGCTCTGAAGAGCGTATGCGATGATGATGATGATGATGATGATTATATGGATATCTTTTGGGTCATTTTCCCTTAGGCTTTATGTTGTACAATCTCTGTATCATCATTTTACATCCGTTTTCCATGCTGGCATGGGTTGGACGGGTGATTTCGGCCCGCGTCACCACTCTCCTAGACAGGTTGGGGGATCACGCCTCGCACATGTTTTATTTGGCTTGGTTTCTACGGCTGGATACCCTTCCTAAGACCAACCACTTCAGTGTACTGGGTGCATTAATCGTGGCACCAACACTAGAGAGGTTGTCATGTCCAAGACACGACTATAGAGCCCTATCGACTCTGTGTTGTCTTCGGACGATTATGATCACCAAACACTTTACAGAGTGTACTGGGTGCATTTATCATGTCGCCATCATTGGAGAGGGTGCTTTGTCTCTAGTAGGCTAAATATTCCCTCTCTACTCTACATTGTCTCCATTCTATGAGGGCAAACATGACTTGAGTGTGAATAGGAGATAGGTTATGTATGGGAGGGTGAGATTAGTAAAGAGTATGTGCATACATATTCTTTTATCTCCATTGACCTAGCAGACACATGAATGACTATGCTTCACAGAGGATGTTTAATGAGACCACCTTATGTCCAGTGTTGTCATTGTGTCTGTCAAACATCACACTATTCTTCCCCTCACTATGTTGCCTATTACTAATTTAAATTAACTGGGACTCTGGTGCGTCAACCCATTTCAACATTTTTTTTAAATTTTGAGTTGTCGCCTTTGTCTTTGGTTTAGTTAAGCATTGTTCAACAATCTTGATCTTTCCTTGATACGGTTATAGTCTTGATTAATTAAAGTTATTGTGCTCACCACATTATGTATGTTAGTGCTTACTCCTCTAATTAAATAAGCTTAGCTTTATTTGTTCCCTCTCTTCTGGGTTTGATAAAATAAGTATTAAGTAATATACTAAGGTACATTGTTTGATTTGAGAATCTTAAAGAACACATTTGTATCTTTAAGTAGAAGAGGAAATTTGCAAGCCATGTCTGTTGAGTAAAATAAATAATTAAATGTTAATTTAACTCTTCTATAAAAAAAATATGGTGAGTACCAGAGATTAAAAGATAAATTCTCAGAGAACTGAGTTAGTTTCAACCTAAGGACTCGAACTCGGTATTTCTTTTCATTTTCTTTGCCAATGTCCTTGGGGAAAGTTTGAGTGTTTCACATCTCCTCCTTGCTTGAAAATCTTAGGTATTGTCACTAGTAGTAGACAGCATTGGTAAACTTCTCTAGTGTGCATTCCATGGAGACTGAAAGACAGAGCCAATGAGGGAGTCTCAACACGGTCACTTGACCTGCTAGAAATAGCAACCAAATCTCTCTCAAACCACATCCTACCATTTTAAAAAGTGAACAATACAGATAATGTTGATGCCACGATAAAATGCTCCCAGTACACTCTGTAAAGTGGTTGGTGTTTGGAAGAGTATCCAACCATAGAAACCATGTCAAAAATTGAACGAATGAGGGAGATGTTGGTCCTCTGATCCGTCTAGGAGGGCAGTAACTCCAAATAAGAACTGACTTGGGCTGTGATAACCTGTTCAACCCATGTCAGCACGGAGAGCAAACAGAATATGGTGATGAGTCCTAGGAGATGGTTTGGCTTGATCATACATCTGCTTGATCGAACAACTGAAGGACATAGCAAATTCCATCAAAAACTGAATCAACTTTATAAAATAAATTGTTGGATGCAGATAGGAATGACTTGATAAACAACAGTATATTAACCCTTTCGTTACCATAATTCTAATGAAATACACTACCTATGATTTTCAATTAATTTGGAAAATAATCAAGAATTAGGAGGAATTTAGCAAAATAACTAACTTTCTTGTTTTAAGGTGTTCATATTTAAATTTAAAACTTCCATTATAATTTCATGTAAGAACGTTTTGTTAAGTTATATTCCAAACACATGCTTAGTATGTGTTTGGAATATAAGTTAACAAAAAGTTCTTACATAAAATTATAATGGAAGTTTTAAATTTAAATATGAACACCTTAAAACAAATGGGTTTTTTTAAATCATAGACGGGTTGGCATCGAAAGGGTTAAAACGAAATTTAATTTGGTGAGAAAGACGATCAATTAAATTTAACAGTTGAATGGGACTAAAGTTAGTACATATTTAATAACAATTGTATGGCTTTTGTATGAAGTGCTATCCAACAATAATTTTATGGTAATTTATTCTGTTGTTTTTATTCAAAAGATCAAAATAGGTCAATTTAAACACGTGATTTATTTTCTTTCATGAACTAAATGTTTACATTTCTCTAAATATCCACCTCCACCAACTTCCAAATAACTTTTTTTTTTTTACCTCTAAATTCAGTTATTTATTATTTCCAAGTCTCTGTTTCTCTATCTCTTTCTCACTGACTCTCTAGCTCTCTTTGTTTGCCCCCCCCCCATCTCTCTCTCTATTTGTCTCTCTGCCTATATATATCTCTCTCTCTTTGTCTCTCTCTCTGTCTATCTTCCCCCCTCTCTCTCTGCCTCTCTATTTGTCTTTATTTCTCTCTGTCTGTCTCTCCGTCAGTTTGTTGGTCTCTGTTGGTCTGTCTGTTTGTCGGTCAGTCAGCTTAGTCTGTTGGTCTCTGTTGGTCTCTGTCAGTCCAATCTTGTCAGTCTACCTTCCCCCTCCCACTTCTCCCTATTGGTACATAGTCCTATACCTGTATGTAGTTTTGGTTGTCTGTAAATACAACCACTGGTTTCTAAGTTCTTTGTGGGCAGGTATATAGAAATAACAAACCAACAGACAGTTGAAATGTGTCCAGCAAAATGAAGTAGTTCACATTATGTTATGTCTATAAAAACTATTTACTGTAAAGTTGTGGAGGTGGAATATAAAATTGTACCAACGTTATTTCAGACTTGTACAACCTTTGTGAATACCACTTTTTTTCTTCCTTTCTTCCTTTCTTTCTTTCTTTTTTTATTTTCTTTCTTTTTCCATTTTCTTTTGTTTTTCCTTTCTCTGCTTTTTCATTTCTCATTTTTCTTTTTCCTTTTCTCTTATTCTTTTTTTCCTTTCTCTCTTTCCTTACTCTTTTTTCCTTTCTGCTGGATTATGTTTTTGGCGCAGGCATGGCTGTGTGGGCAAGGAATATACTTCTCAATCACATAGTTCTGGGTTTTTTGAAATTACTGTACATGTGGGCGATGGGGATTTTTTTTGTGGAAAAGTGGGCGATAACGCCAAAAAGGTTGGGAACCCCTGCACTAGCCCAAGGTGCCACATAATGGGATTGAACTCGAAACCACACATTTACGAATCAAATTTCTTAACCACACAAGCATGCCTGCACCTATGAATCAGGGAAAAAAGGTAAAAGGAAAACTTCGTTAAGTGACTGGTTAAATGCTTTTTTTTTTTGTTTCATTGTTTTATATAAGATATTGAATAAAATGTAATTTTTTTCACATCCTATATATAATGATCCTTATGCGTTAATACATATATGTGACCAAAAAAACATCCCCTTCCATCACTCTCTCTTAGTAAGTAGTAACTCACACTATCTTTAAGGTAGCTACTGCACTGAAATAATAAAGTTGCCTCTTACTTTAACGACCCATTCTGAAAGTGTAAGAGAGAGGGACGGAGATGAAGGGGGAGTGAGAGAGAAAGAGACACTCATTGACTGGGAAGCTTGCTTAACAGACAAATAAAATATGGTCGCTCAACCTGCTAAAAATAGCAACCAAATTTTTCACAAATCACACACTAACATCTTAAATTAGGAAAACATTGGAAATGTAAGCTAGTCACTGAAGTAATTTGAAATCTCATACCTTCTTCTCCTGCCTATTAGTTAAACCAGAACATGTTTACATGTTTTATGGAATACATAACAACAACAAAGTTTACTTCATGTTAACGAGAGAAAGTCTTAGCAGCCAAATTTCTTCCTCAAATCACATCCTACTGTCATATATTAAGAAAGGACACATTGGAAAATATAGTCACCATCCTCCAGGGGGTGTTTCTGCTAGTACATGTAATGCCATTATATAAAATGTGTTGTCATTGTGTTCAAGTCATGTATTGTCAGTTAATAAGTGACTTAAAATATTATTTGTTTAATTACTGTAACTATAATTTATGGTATTTAAATGCAATGTGACATTTTTTTCCTGTGACTTTATATCCGTTCATTGCAACTATATGTACCATTTGAAATTGACAATGCATTATTGTAAACTATAATCAAATAAAATATTTATCGCTCTATTCTTTGAAGTTAACTACAGGCTAACATACTTAATGTATTGATCCAGAAATACTTTGATTAATTGAAATTACACCAGCAATGAAAATAAAAAAAACATTAGGGTTAATGACAATTCTTGGCAAGGGAACTCTGACATTTAAATGGAGACATGTAGTGGGAAGTAAGTGTGATCTTTGGTAGGTATGGTGATAACTCCAGAAATGTTCCAATCTCATTAGAACTCACCAGCAAAGTATAGCCTAACAAGTACTTAACAGATAGAATGACTGAGACCATATAGTTTTTGTGTGCAAGTTATTCACTGATAGGAAATTTTAAATATTGACATTGGAAAATTTCCCAGGGATGCCTTCTGTATGAAGAACATATAGTTAAGTATGAGTTAACATTTAATGTAGTGTGCCAAAAAGAATTTTTAATCAATTGAAATTAGACCCAGAATGAGAAGAGCAGTTATTTTCTCATTAAAACTATAACTTCCCAGTCGTTCTAAGATCTGTTGAGTATGAGTTACATTATACTTCACTGAAGAGGTCCAATTAGACTAAAACATGTCCTGAGTTGTCATCATACATACCAAAGATCAGACTCACTTCCCACTGCATGTCACCATTTAATTTTTAATCAATTTAAGTTTCAGAGTTCTCTCTCTTGCCAAGAATTGTCATTAATGCAAATTACTTTTCTTCTCATTATGGGTATAATTTCAATCAATTAAAAATTCTTCATGCAGAAAGTATCCCTAGCGAATTTTCCAGCGTTACTCTTTGAAATTTGTGACTTGGCCAAATGGATACTAACTCATGGATTGTGAGTTCAGATCCACTTGAAGTGTTTTGTGTTTCTGGGTTTCATTTGAATCATTGTTACTTAAGTGTAAAGAACAAGCATCAACTTTTTTTGAGGATACCAACTGTGATAGAATTGTTTTCTAAGAGAGATCTGTCTTTCATGCACTTAATGCTATGTAAAAAATTGACCTATAGGTTGGTGCCTCTAATACAGTTCAAATCCTGCCATGGTTGACTTTTCTGTCTAAAATCTTAATATACATACCAGTAATTTGCAGTGTCAAATCCAATCAAATGTATAAGGGTCCATCATAATTTAACACCATCTAGTTTAATAGTATATTTATGTTGAAAAGCAGAAAAATCAGATTCAAGATTTGGCAGTTTTGATTCTGGCTTGAATAAATTTAAAATTTAAAAAAATAAATATAATCCCTTTGTATTTAAATGTATTTTCTTCCCGCAACTTAAACATAAAGTTTCTATCTTGTCTCATCCAACATAAACATATATTTATGTACCTAAAGCAGAGCATCGGCTAAAGACCTTTCAATATTTAGTTACATTCCATTATGTTCTAACTTCAAATTCTACCGGGGCCGACTTTGCTATCTCTCACTTGTGACAATAAGTACCAGGCATTATTTGGGTTAATTCGATATGTACTATTTCAGAGTTGTATTTGTATGGCAAATGACTTGATCTGAGATATGTACTGAAACTGAAACAATTATGTCATAAAAGAGTCATTTTAGCTATTTAAGGACACAGAAACTTATATAAAAGTGTTGTCCCACTTCTGCAATCTGATCACTGACACAATTCCACTGCATCTGTTGAAAATCAGTTACTGGTGAGTTTTTATAAGCTTCAGTGATTTTCTTTATTTTTTCTATTCTCTTCCTTTTTTCTTCTCTCTCCTTTTGTTTCCTTGTTTGTTTCTTTTCTTAGTTACCTTCAACTTTAAGCAATTTCATATATAAAGTAATTCTTTTATGTGTTGGTTAGTTTTTGTTTCAATGGATATTTAGTCACTTTCAGATTAAATTCCCCTATCTGTATTTTATATTCATTTGAACTATTCCTTCTTTCTTTTCCTCATGAATAGTACTATTAGTATTTTTTCTCTCCTGGTAGCTGTTTTTTAAATATTTGGAGATATTATTCACTATCTATATATAAATTGTCTGAAAAAAAATGTTTGAAATATCTGCTTGAAGTACATGTCTATTAAAATTAGGTTCCTGCCAAGTTGATGTAAAAAAATAATTATTTAGAAAAAAAAAAAAATATAAAATAAAATTACGCACACACATACGCACATTATATATATATCTGTATACACCTACACATGTATATCGAATCACACACACACGTGTGTGTGTATGTGTGTGCATGTGTGTATACACATATAGATATATGTATTTTTTTTTTACTATATCAACTTAGCAAGAATCTAAATTTTAATAGACTTTTTCTATAAGCAGGTATTTCAAATGTACTTTGAGACAATTTATATATACATAGTAAACAATGTTTCCAAAATATTCAAAACCTTGAGAAAAAAAATGCTATTGATAGGTACTATTTATTGGAAAAAAAAGAAGATGGAATAATGGTAATGAATTAAATATATTAATAAAAAAAAATAAAATAAATATACAATATGGATAGAGAAAGAATCTGAAAGTCAGTAAAGACCCACATGTTTGAAGTTCAAACAGGGACAATACAGTAGACCCACAGGTCCAAAGTTCAACAAAAAAAACTAACCAACACATAAAAGAATTACTTTATATATTAAACTGACATGCTTAAAGGTTTTTTTTTTTTACTGCTTAGTCAGGAGGGATAGCGGTGCCCATCATCCTCTTTTCAGGTCTTCCGAGACTGGTGAAAGGTATCCTCAAACAGGGGACCTGGCCCGAATACAACAGAGTAGACTCTGCTAAAGACACCCAAGGGCCAGATGGTGGTGTTAAACTGAGTGACAGATTAAGTCTACTACCCAAGTAGGCTATGGTGGGATTTGACCTCTGAACGTAAAGAGCTGGAATAAATACCACGAGGCATCTCGTCCGACGCTCTAACAATTCCACCAGTCCACTGCCCTAGACTGGTACTCTTTTTATCTACCGCAAAAGGATGAAAGGCAAAGTTGACCTCAGTGGGATTTGAACTCAGAGCGCAGAGAGCTGGAATGAATACTGCAAGGCATTCTGTCCAACGCACTAACGACACTGCTAATTCGTGAAAGTAACTAAGAAAAGAAACAAACCAGGAAAATCAAAAGGAGAGAAAAAGAAAGGAAGAGAACAGAAAAGCCCTTGCCCCCAAGCTTATAAAACCTTGCCAGTATCTGATTTTGAACAGATGCAGTGGAATTGTGTCAGTGACGAGGTGACAGAAGTGGGACAACAAATTTTGACACTTCATAATAGACTGTACTATTAAGAAATAAAATAAAAGTGAATATAACAGTTTTTGTGTGTTCTTAAATAACTAAAATGACTCTTCCATGATGTAATTGCTTCAATATACCATACTCTTCTATTACACATTTGTAACGTGCTATAATGTAAGAAATCTATATAGATCTTTTGGTGAAGTTACTTCCCTTGGTCCGTAGGTTCTGTTGGTATTCAATGAAGAAAATGATAATTGAACAAAATCTGCCGGGAATTTTAGATTTTCCATCTTCTCATGGCATGGTACATCAACATACCTTGCTTTATGCAAACACGTATGTTCAGAATTATCTCATGCCAACAAAAAAACACACTGAAATCTATTGATTACATTTCTTGTTAGTTAAAGCATGCTCCAACTCAAGACAATTCTCATTTGTGAGGATTCCATCTCAAAATATAACCAACTCACTTTCTCAGGATTTCTATTTTTCATTCATGTTGTCGTTGATTTTTCCCAAATCAGCTTTGATTGAGCAAACCTATGATCAAAAACGTCCCAGCTGTGATCAACCAATTGCATTCAGGTAAATGAAGATGGAAAGAGAATACATTAAACTGTCCATCCTTCAGGTGAGCTTTTAGCTCCAACACACATTCCATATACACACTATTTTAGATATTTCACAATGATTTTAGAGCGAGTCAAGACTACAACCCGGTTTCAATCCACATAACTTTCACTACTAATGCCTTTGGGTTAGCCATAGATTCCACAATATTCTATTTTACTCTCTCCCTCCAAATATTAGACTCTTGTGTCTTGAAACCACTATCTATATTTTAGGTGTATAGCTAGCTCTGTGAGCTAGTTGTGATTCTTTGTTAAAACCATTTGACTTTTGTTATGTTGCTAATGCCCTTGAGAAAGGTATCAACATCACACATTCTAAATGGCCTCTTTGAGACTAAATAAGAAATCTACATAGTAGATAAAGGAGTGCTATAGTTTACTTGAAGCATTGTGGAATGTATATTTAGAAAGGGTAGCATATTAAAAGACCACAGCAATGCAGAAAGGAAGATAAATATAAAAAGAAAATACCAAGATCATTGTGTGTCACAATGATCTAATTCGTTAACCCAATGGACGTTTAATCCTCTCTTGTTCTCTAATCCTTCATCAGGTTTTTACATCTGAAATATTAGGACTATTAAATATCTTTAAGGTAATATTTCAACAATTTTGTTTTTGTTATTTTTGATATTATCTTCCCATTTGCATTGATGTGATCTTTTAATACACTACTCTTTCTAAATATACATAGTAGATATTTTAGTTTAGCTCAAAAGTGAAGTATTTTGCAAACCAATTTTGATCTACTTTCAATCTCCAGTTAAATCTGCCTCATTGATGTTCACTAGTAAAGACATGAAAGTCACACTTTCCTATTTCTTCTGTCTCCTATAAATGTGAGGCTTCATACCTAATTATAAATTATCAGTATAGAAACTATCTGCATATATCTTTAGTATTTTGACCAAGAGCCTGATGCAATTGTCAGAATACTGAGAGGCTAAAAACCTACCTAAGGTCACATAAAAGTCCACTGTTACTTAAATTAAGCCTGATTTGAGATAGTTATACTATAGTAGTAAACGTTTTATTATTTGACTAGAAATTGTCAAAATTTAAAGCTGCTTGTATAAAGTCAAATCATGTCCACACAAAGAAAGCATTTAAATCTACAGCAAATTTTTTTTGGAGCTATCAAAGCCATTGAGTACAAAATATGTTCACAAATACATATAGCCAAAAACCTACAGATTGTAAAGTTAAATACAAAATATGAAAATAAAATTAGATAAGGGAAATAACTCAAATGAGCCAATGGCATAAATTTGGATAATCAAGTTAAAGGGTGATGTAGTAAATGTTGTAAACAAAAATTCTTAATTAATAGAAATCTCCCTCTTATATAAAAAAAAAAAATACCGAGCAGCAATTGTTAGAGACCGAAAGAAAAGGGGGAGATAATTTCAAGAAATTAGAATTTAGTCCCTCAAAGTTAATTTATAGGTCCATAGTTGTCCCTTGCTTGCAAACAAAGATCAAACTTTGCTTCTGCTCAATGTAAATTAGCTTTGAGAGATTTCCTAATTTCTTGAAATTATCTCCCATTTTCTTTAAGAGTCACTAACAATTGCTGATAGATTTTTTTTCTTTTTCCAATTAAGAGGAAGATTTCAATTAATAATTTTTTGCATATGGCATTCAGTACATCACCTTTTCACTTAATCTTTCAAAATGATCTGAGTAAATTGGATGAAGATCACCCCTCTCAGAATTATATAATAAGAAATAGATTTGTAATCAGTTAAATTAAAACATACAGGTGAAACATGAACTGTGCAGATGCCAGAATAAAATAAAAACAATATCAAAATTTGATTTATGCTGGTATAAATGTTTCCCCGTGTAGATATAAAGAATGGCACCTACAGCTTGTGTGAGGGCATGACACAGTAAAAGGTTACTAAACAAAGACCTTGTCCTCCAGGTTGGGGATTGGGCATAGGGTTAGTAGCCTACTTCATAAAAATATTTGCTACAAAAACATCAGTATAAGGCAAAACAAACCTACTTGTCTTGAACAAGGAAGGGCTGATGACGTCCTTTGGTGAAAACCCTTCAAGGAAAGCTGGAGGACCAAAGCACTATCTGACCTCAAGAAAGATACATACAAACAAGAGGCAGACATGAAGAAAGATAGAAAGAACCAGAAGCCGTCAGAAAGAATTGCGCAAGGCAGGAAGACTTGGAAGGTATATGTTAATGGCATATGCTCCATAAGGAGATGAAAGGAAAAGAAGGTATAAATGCTAATATGGATTTTGTTAAAGACATGTAGTATAGTGGTCATGACACCAAGACATAAATACATGTAGTCTCATACTTTTATTATCTCATATACTCTTTATATTATATCTTGCTATATTTAAAAATATATTTGGTTTCATATTTTTTATTCATGGTTTCATTTCAAAAAGTCGTTGTTGTATGCTGAAGTTTAAAGTATTAAAAAGCTAGGATACATCTCTGATCCTGAATAGGAAGACAGAACATCACAAGTTTTGTCTGAGGGAATTTGAGTTTAACAATGCAAGTTTCTAAAACAGCCTACTACAGTGAACTGTACTGTCATATAGTACTTATTTACAGTTAAGAGGAGTGGATATAGTATGGAACTATACCCACCACATGGTACTTATTCACAGCTAAGTAGAGTTGATATAGTAGGAAACTACACCTCCACATGGTATCTATGTGCAATTAAGTGGACTGTGTTATTAAGACCTAATTATCAAGTAAGATACTGTGCAACAGATGGAGTACAAACCTTGAAAGCTTCAGATGGCACTGTCAGCTACAGGTGGAGTGGTTAGCAGTCAGAACAGTGCTGTAAAAACAATTGCTTCAACAATATCTAGATCTCAAAATTATCTCCCATTACACTAGCATGTAAAAATGGACGTAAAACAGTAAGAAAGAAAATACAGTAACAAAACCTAAGACTTTGGTAGCATTTTGTATTCCCTATTGCTTATCTATTTCTTTAGTCAGACCATCCCACATCATTTTAAATTTTATTTCTAATTATTCATCTTTTGCAATTATTGATTTCTATTTTTTTACGGCTTAGTCAATAAAGGAAGAACAGCACCCATGGCCCTTTTTCAGGGATTCCGAAAATGTTGAGAGAAAGAGAAGATAATGAATATTTGCAATATATTAGAATTTTGGCTCCGTTGTTTGTCCTGGCAGCATGGACCAAATTTACAGAAGATATATTGTATTGCTAGGCTGGAGCTAAAACACAGATAACAAATCAATAGAAATGCAATGTATTTGATTTTCTGAACACTTATATCCTCTAACTATGTAACTTTTGTGTCACTAAGTTTTCTGTTTAAGGCAATGGCAGATTACAGGTATTGAAATAGAGTGAACTATGTTCTATAATAGGTAAACTTGAACATCTTACAAAATAAATGTCATATGTTTATGTGTGGTTATTGCTTAGCTGCAGGACATCTCTGACTGAGCAGACCTATGATCAAAGACATCCCAGCCATGACCACCCTGTATTTTCCTAGATACAGTACACATAGGACCTCATTGTCCAATGTGTCCTTCTTTTTCTAAGATGGTAGGGTGTTATTTGAGGAAGATTTGGCTGCTATTTATAGTAGGTTGAGTAACTGTGTTGTGGGCTCCCTTGTTGGCTCAACAATATACTATGTTTATAGTGTAGAAAATGTGCCAAAAGAGTGAAAATAATGTTTATTTTGATAATTATATACAAAGTGATGAACACTCTTTCATTGTAAATATCATATGGACCAAATCCAAACAACACTCAACAGTCTATATTAGAGATGATGATCATCATTTTTACATCCGCTTTACCATGCTGCCATGGGTTGAAAGGGTCGTCACGGACCGAGTTAGTTCTTATTTGGAGTTACTGCCCTCCTAGATGGGTAAGGGACCACGTCTTGCTCGTACATTTCATTTTTGATGTTTTCTATGGCTGGATGTCCTTCGTATCACCAACCACTTTACAGAGTGTACTGGGTGCATTTTATCATAGTACCAACACAAGTGAGGTGACCTTGTCCCTAGCAAAAATTTTAGTATCAGGAGCAAATTGCAAGTGCATGAATCTTTAATTTTATAAATTCATAGGTATACATGTGAACACACAAAGCAACATTAATTAAAATGTTATAATGCTTTAAATACCCTAATTGGGTGTTGAAAGCAATTTATATTAAATTACTGTTTTGGGGTTTAAACAGTTTTTTTTCATATGGGTTTTCAGAGACTTTCTTCAATGGGCAGTTTCAAATTTGATTGCAGGCAAAATTTTGCCTGCAGGTAAGGGGTTCCCCTTCCTTATCTATATGATACTGTCTAACAACTTAATTTCCTGGAGTAATGATATTGATCCTATCATAACATTCCCCTCTCCTCAGATTGTAAATACAAAGTGAGCACAGACAGTACAACCTGATTCAAGTTTTTCATATCAAATAAAAACTGGGGTTAGCACTGTGTTAACACATATGAAATGTTATGAGTATTTATAGTAAATTGTGATGAACTGCAAATTGTTAATATATTTTACAACACAACTGCACTGTGGCAGAGTCATATTACTCATTAAAAAACACACATGTAATTATATTCACAAATTTTATTTTTGTTTTGTAATAGTGTTATATATTATTAGATATCAACGTTTTTCACTGTACAACTTACTACAATCTAATCCCATACAGTGAAGTAGAGTATCAGTGACCAGGTGATAGATGTATGATGAAAAACTTTGATACCTGATAATGTATTATTACAAAACACAAGGGTAGAAAGTGGTAGAAATAGTGGAGCAGCAGATTTAATACCTTTTGGCAAAAGCCAAGACTGACTTTACCTTTCATCCTTTCAGGGTTGAAAGGCAAAGTACTGGGGTCAATTAATTAACTACATCCCCTGCTAAAATTTGTGAGGGAGTATATTCTGATTTTTAAAGTTTCCCCTTGTTCCATTGAAACACACACAAATATATTCACTTTTATTTTATTATTGTTTTGTAACAATTAGAAACTTTAAGAATAGGATATACTTCTATTGTGCTACACAACTAGAAAACACCAGAACATAAAACTACTACAAGGTAGGGCTCCAGCATGGCTTTAGCTGTGAAAGTGAAAAAAGAAATATAGAACTCTAATTATATAGATTTTTATCTATTCTCCATACCTTAGGAATGTAAGCCATCAAGATTAAATTAGTATGGTCATATCTTCTTTCTCTATTCTTCTTAATCTTGTGCCAGACCAACATTGATATTGAGCAGTTTCAGTTTACAGCATATATTGTATGTCTTGCTTTGCTTTGGATACCTCAGAAGAGGGGCAGTGCCATTACTTTTTGACAGGAAAGTAGACCTTCTTTGACCACCTGATCTCACTTATGCATGCATAAATAATGATGTAATAAGGTTTTGAACTTTTTTCTTTGTATTTATATATTATGTAATTATTCCTGAGTTGTACATGTTTAGTAAGTGATTTGATCTGAGATCATGTGTTGAGATATAATTGTATTATGGTAGAGTTATTGTAGCTATTAAAATAGACACTGTTATATTCACTTTTATTTCATTAGTTTTGTAACAATAGTGATTACTAACATTGGCACAAAGTCATGGCTAGAAACTTTAAAAATTCCTTCAATTGTACTACATAACCATGTTGGCGTATCTTCTTTACAGTAAAATATGATTTCTGGTTATGTAGGACATTAGAGGGAGCATATTCTATTTTTAAAGTTGTTAGTTTACTTGAATACATAAGCTGACAATTTAGTATATCTTTTAAAATTTAGTTTAAATGATCTGATCAATTAGTTGACAGCTTTCAATTGAATGTAGGACCGAGCCATAAACATATACCCTTTTAGCAAGTTGTGAAATGGTACAACTCGTTAAAATCAGAAATATAAATACTGGGCAGTAGTGCTATGAAGAAAGAAGCTATTAGTACAATTTGAATCAAAGGATTGCAACTGATTCACAGAGTATCACATTAATTTCCAACAGTTTAAATGGAATATCAACCAGTATATAATTTATCAACTATAATTCATCAACTCAACTTTGGCATACGATATCATTTAATATACAGACTTCTGCTGATAACAGACGTAAGCTAAATTTACCCGTGACAGCTTCGAGCCAACGAGAGAACCTTTACGCGGTCGTTCGACCTGCTAGAAATAACAGCCAAATTTCCTCAAATTACATCCTATATATACAAAAAAAAGGACGAGATAGTCACAACTGGAACACCTTTGATCATAGTTAAACAACAACCCATGACAGCTATTTACATCAAGGCGGAGTGAGTGAGCGGTTAAGTAAATGCCTCAATCACTCATGGACACAAACTATAATGAAACTTCATCCTGCAGTCCGACACTAACCTCTTTGGCCAATTCTATAAAATGGTGCTAGATATCATCATTTTCTGTCTTCAAACACATACAGTAGAAATATAACCCAGTTCAATAATTTGCTAAGTACATAGATTCATATCTAGAAGAACGTACTGTATCATCATAAGGGTACATGAAAACTTTTGGAGATGAGCAAGGGTACAACATAACTGTGAACCATGGGCGATCATAGCACTCTTTGTTTAGCTAGTGCAGTTTTGCAGGTTAACATGCAGTTGCGCGTCCCAAGCGTATATTTCAGTCACCCATTACTGCGCATGCGTTCGTTTTCGCCGTAAGTGATCGTAAGCTATTCTGTTAACACTATAAACACTGAGAACACTTAAATGAATAGTGCATGATAATATATAATCGTCGGTAACGTACATACATATATTTAAGAAAAAAAATACAAATAATTGATAAAAGAACGTACATACCTATATTTATGTAAAACAGA
>JAOPJM010534141.1:0-10051 GCA_027124095.1 Muusoctopus leioderma
ATTTGTAGTATCATGTCACATGACTCAGTTCCATGTACCTCAGCTGCACATAGTACTTTTCTGTCTGATGCTTTTTTTTATGCCATTTATAAACATGTATCTGTTCATTTATGTAGATGTAGGTGGATGCTATTAATTGTAGGTTCTGTGCAAGCAAGATGTCTGTGTGGTGACCTTTTATTATTATTATTATTATTATTAGTATTATTATTATTATTATTATTATTATTATTATTAGGGCGGTGAATTGCCAGAATCGATAGAGTGTTGGGCAAAATGCCTTGTGGTATTTAGTTACGGCTCTTCACGTTCAGAGTTCAAATCCCACTGTGATCACCGTTGCCTTTCATCCTTCCAGGGTCGATAAACAAAGTACAAATCAAGTATTGGGGTCGATATAATCGACTTATCACTCCCTACACAATGTCTGGTCTTGTGCCTATTTTAGAAACAATTAAAGGACGGTGGATTGCCAGAATCATTAGAGCGTCGAACAAAATGCCTTGTATTTGTTCCGACTATTTAAGTTCTGAGTTCAAATTCCGCACAGGTCATCTTGGCCTCTCATGATTTCGAGGTCGATAAATGAAGTAACAGTAATGTACCCCTGGTTGATATATAATTGACTGTGCTTTTCAGCTTTGCTTTTCTTCCTTTCATCCTTTTGTCTATATAAGAAATTATTAAAAGGATTGTGGCTTGGTAGTATCATTACAGCGTCGGAAAAACTGCCTTGCGTTATTTTTTTCTGGCTCTTTATATTTTGGGTTCAAATCCCACTGAGGTTAAGTTTGCCTTTCCTTCTTCCTGGGCCGATAAAATAAAGTATAGGTCAGAGACTAGCGTCGATTTAATTGACTAACCTCTCCTCCAAATTACTGGTCTTGTGCCCATGTTAGAAACAATCATTTATTATTAGGGCGATATATTGACTGAATAGTTAATGTGTCGGACAAACTGACTTGCGGTGTTTGTTCCAGATCTTTGCCTTCTGCACCCCTTGAATGCATACCAGAAAAGTATTGTACTCAATACAATCAGCTATGTGCCTCACTTTTCAAATTTATAGACCTTGCCTCAAAGTTAGAAACAACCATTTTTGTTTACGAATTCTAACTATGCATGCTACTTTATAACACTTGAGCCACATATATATACTTCAGATATACACTCGCTCAGTGATAATTAGATTTGTATTACGAATTTTGTGTTTCCTAATTTATGTTCTTAACTTCGTATATGTGTGAGTGTGTGTTGGTATGTTTTTCATAAAAATAACGTTTTCGATGTCAACTTTGCCTTTCATCCTTCCGGGGTCGATAAAATAAAGTACCAGTCAAGTACTGGGGTTTGTTGGCCTTGTGCCTAAATTAGAAACAATTATTTGTTCCAGCTCTTTGCATTCCGAGTTCAAATCCTGCGGTGGCCGACTTCGGTAGAAGACTTAATGTGTCACCCGGTTTAAAACCACCATCTGACTTCTGGGTGCCTTTAATGGAGTCCACTGTGTTGAAAGCATTCGAGCCAGGTCCCTTAATCTGAGGATACACTCCTCACTTCCTCACTACCACTAGTCTCAGAGGCCCCGAAAAAGAATGATGGGAACTGCATTTCCCTCCTGACAAACAAGTAAAAAAGAACAAAACAAAAGATGAACTTCACGACGGTTAATGTCAGAGTTCAGTCCCCATATAAGTGGCCATTATTATTTAGTGGTTACTGTCATATAACTGTTAACATGACTATGTAGTTCTCTTTAGGTCAGCTTTTCTACCATCTTCCACCACTATCCCATGTCACCATCAACCACCGAACCATCCTTCTCCCACTACCATCTCTCTACCCTCTCATCCCGCCATCTTAACACCATCAACTACTACCGACCCATCCCCCCATTACCACGTCACCACCATCCCACACCGTCATTTATCATCGAACTGTCCCACTATCATTACCATCCCTCCCCCACTAACATCCCGCTACCATCTCCCACTACCATCTCCCACCACCATCTCCTACTACCATTTCTCTACCAGAATGCCTCTACGTAATCATCGGACCTGCAAGGAATCGCAGCCAAATCTCACTCATATTACACACTACTGTCTTTAGAAAATAGGACACTTTGGAAAATGTAATCATAAATGTACAATAATAATAGGATGGCTTCGGCGAGAATGTCTTTTGATTATAGGTTTGCTAGGTCAGGATTGACCTGGGGTTAAACAACAACGAACAAACATTTCCCACTCCTATCTCCCCTTACCACCTCCCACCTTCATCTGTCACTACCATCACCCACCCCTATTGCCATATTTTCCACCACCGTACCTTCAGTCATGTCGTTGCCACAACAGACAGAGGGTAGCCGATCCAACACTGGAAACTTTTACGTGGTCCATAGATCTGCTAGAAATAGCTGCCACATCTCTCGCATATCATAACATATCACTTTAAAAAAGGAAGGACAAGAAGACAGCATGGTCACGGGATGATAGGTCTGTTCAATCCGGGCTAACCTGGGGTAAAACAACAACAACAACAACCATGGGCCAATGAAAGCCTCTACGTGGTCGCGTGACCTGCTAGAAAATGCAGCCAAATTCCCTCAAATCCCACACTAACATGTTCATCCCACTATCAATACTTCACCACTCTGCTGCCTCTATATCTACTCTACCCCACAATCTAACCATTTTACCATCACCTTCATAACAACATCACCACTACGACTATCATGACCACCACTACCATCAATACCAGGATCACTTCCACCACCTCTAAAACCACCATAACCAACACCTCCACCATCACTATTATCTCCACCACCAACCTCTACCACCTCTATTTCTGTGTGACGAAAAAACATCGTTCGATCGGCATTCAACCCGCGAGAAATCCATCTTTTTTTTCTTCTGGTATATAATATTCGGGTTTTGTTGATCCTGTATCAACATAGTATTGTATTTGAGGAAGAAGTGGCAGCAATTTCTCACAGGTCGAGCGACCGGGTAGAGACTTCCTTACGTACATTTAACAAAATAATTATAGACACATCCTAAAAAAACATATCCTACAAGCCAACACAACAAAATAATGCAATCCCAATTAGACACCAGAAATTACCAACCTTATACACCAGCACTACACAGAACCCAAATAAAATTCACCATCAAACAAGTAAACAAGGAAATAACAAAACAAGTAAACCATAGAAAATCAGAAAACTGGTAGTAATTGTATCCAACATAAACCAAAAAACAAACAGTAAAACACTATATACAGTAATTAGCATCATCATCAATAACAACAACGGTCACACCACACCTTATGTCACAATTAAAACATCAAATAACATATCTACATTGCAATACCAAACACACGCTCTTCTTGAAAAGCAACAAAAACCACACAAAGAAAAGAGGAACACAAAATGATAAACAAACACCTTCCACTAGACCACGATTGTGACCCCTTCTTTCCATCAAACACCCAAAAAGCAATGAGGGAATCTAAAAACTCAAAAACCTCAGAGTAAGACAAAATCACAAACATAGGTCTAAATCACATAGGGACTGAAAGAATCACTGCACTCACCAATATCTGCATCTGCTCGTACTGACACTGTCAAATGCTAAAATCTGGAAGCTGGGCAAAATTATAACAATTTTAACGTACAACAAAAGTCCAGGTGAAGTAACATCATACAGACCCATCACCCTTCTATGTAAATCATCTAAAATTCCAGAAAGTTAATCTTTGATATCACACTTAACCACACATCTCCTCTCCAAATCACAACACGGATTCAGACCACTACACTCAACCCACACACTAATCACAAACGCAACACAAAATATATAATGGGTTCAACAACAAAAAACCTATGCGAATCATTCTAACTACCATCGACACCAGCAATTCTTTTGCCTCGATTCACCGCTAACCAATCATACAAAAACTAATCAACACCACATTAAGAAACAACACAAAACTCTGGTTAGCAAACTTTCATGTTACCAAGCTTATTTAGCGTACCAGAACAACACTTCCAGAACATGTAGTTTCGTGAATGTAGTACTACAAATAACCATCCTCCCACTCCCACTTTTCAACCTATAACTACATGACCTTCCACGCCTCCATGAAATATACAGGCAACCTCATACACAGATGTTATCATACTCACATCCTCCCATTACACTCCAGATACTGCTGCACAACTACACTGAATCTGCATAAACCTCTTGGAAACCAGGTTTCACAACAACAAAGTAACACCTAGCAAATCCAATATCCCCTTCTTAGCAGCAACACCGGAGAATATCAAACACAACCAACCAACACACTCAACAACATAAACATGCAACACACACATAGAAGGCTAAAACACTAGGAGTTACATACAACGACTCCGCAACATTCACAGTATACATAGGAGACAGTAAAGAAAGCAAAACGATGTACAAACATATTCAGGGCAATCTCAGGTACCACGTTTGGCCAACAGAAAGAAGCCTCAACAATGGTGTACACACAATACATTAGATCAATCGTGGACTATGCCAGTCCCACCTGGGCCCCCAATCTCTCCATGACAAACCACAATAAACCACGAAGGACGAAGGACATAAAACAGTGCACTACGCATCATAACATGTTGTACATAGTCCACACTCACAGACACAACGAAACAAAAATACTAAAATCGAAAGACCCCCCTCAACATGCACGGGGCACAGTTTGTTCTTGCAGCAAACTTTAACTACCACAGTCCCTTCCACTACATGAAAAACCAGCTTTAAACACCCAGACATATACAATACCACACCCAAACACACTATCTCTCCTACTCCGCCCAGGAAAACATTTAAAAAACGCATACAGACAGAAATAGCTGCGGAGATATGGAATAACTGGGGAGATGGATATGTGGGTTACGCCTCATCGTTCGACTGACTACCTGCTCGATCAGGGCTGCTTTGGGTCTACACAACAGCAACAACAGCAACAACAACTATTTCTACAACATAAAATTACTATCCTCATCACAACAACCATCTGTCACCACCATCACTACCACCTTGCCACAAGTAAAGCCTAAAGCCTCATCTCCATTACTATCTCTTCTACCATCATCCTACAACTCCTATCACCACTACCACCACCACCACCACCAACACCATCACCTTCACTGCTCCAACCACCATCACTAGCATCTTCGTTACAATTATCACCACAGGAGTGCAGGTATGGTTGTGTGATTAAGTAGTTCACTTTGTAACTACGTTGTGTCAGGTTCGATCCCACAGAGCGACAACTTGGGCAAGTACCTTCTACCATAGCCTCGGATCGACCAAAAGACTTGCGGGTGAAATTTGTTAGACTGGAAACTGTGCGGAAGCCTGACCTGTTCTTTGGTGATGGATTTAATCCGTCATCCGGTTTAACAGTCCATTCTGGCCCATGTGTGCATTTAGATGTACACCCTCGTACTCCCCCCCCCCACCACCACCACCAACCTTGTTAATCGACCAGCCTTCTTAAAAAATATCTAAGGCGATATTGTATAATGTAGTATTAGTCGATGCCAGAAAAAAAAAGATGGGATGGTCATGGCTGGAATACGTTTGATAGTTCTTTCTGCTCAATCAGGGATGACCTTGGGCTAAACAACAACGATATCCCACCGTCACCACATTGAGCTGTCACCACTACCACCACCACCACTACCACCACCACCACTACTACCACCACCACTACCACCACCACCAAACCACCACTACCACGGTGAACACATTCATCCCCTCCATCACCACCACCACTGCTATCACCACCTACTCTACCAGCGTCACTGCACTGAGCCCCACCACCCTGATCACTACCATTGCCGTCACCACTAACACTACCACCACCGTCACCACCACATTCAGCACCACGATCACCACCACCACTATCGTTACTACCTCTACTACCACCGTCACCATATTCAACACCCCCACTATCCTTAACACCATCACTGCCATCTCCACCACCACAGCCATCACCACCACCACCAACATCACTACCACCACTGCTATCGCTACCACCACTGTCATCACCACCAACCCTACCACCGTCACCACATTCCATGCCAACTGGAATCTAACGTATCTTGGTATATATCTCTCCTCTCTCACTCTCTCTATCCTCTCTCGCCTCTCTCTCTTTCTTCCCTCACTCACTCTCTCCTCTCTCGTGCTCTCTCTCTCTCTCTCTCTCTCTCTCTCTCTCTCTCCATACCAACTAGAACCTAATATATCTTTGTCTCCCTCTTTCTCACACTTTCCCTCTCTCCTCGCTCAAACTCCATACCAACTAGAAGATTCTAGTAACTTAGACTCTCTCTTTCGCTCTCTCCTTCTCTCTCTCCCTTCTCTACCCCCCCCCCCTCTCTCTCTCTCTCTCTATATATATATATATATATATATCACCCCTCTCTCTACCCCCTCTCTCTCTCTCACTCACTCTTCCCTCTCTCTCTGCCAATCATACCATCACATTGCTGCTATATCTAACTACATATATTTCTGTCCACCTACCGAAAGACAGTTGTATGTAAATAATTTCCCATTTCTCCAGCGTGTATAATGCAGCAGTGTGTATGTACGTATGTATGGTGAAGATAATGCTGGATGTACAGTTGGCGCTCTTTTCCCTGCTGTTATATATAAAGACACTGCACAACAGTAGCATGTTCTCTGCAAACTGAATACCTTTGTCCCGGTTTCGATTCCGAGACGGAGCTGTTCAACTTCCCCTGTGTATTTTTTTTCTTTTTGGTAAATGCGGTGGTATAGCTGGGGTACTCAATGCAGTTGTAATACTCGGGTATTCAAAGCAGTGGTATAGCTGGGGTACTGAGTTCAGTGGTATAACTCGGGTATTCAATGCAGTGGTATAGCTGGGGTACTCAGATCAGTGGTATAACTCGGGTATTCAATGTAGTGTTATAGTTGGGGTACTCAGTTCAGTGGTATAACTCGAGTATTCAATGCAGTGGTATAGCTGGGGTACTCAGTTCAGTGGTATAACTCGGGTATTCAATGTAGTGTTATAGTTGGGGTACTCAGTTCAGTGTTATAACTCGGGTATTCAATGCAGTGGTATAGCTGGGGTACTCACAACAGTGGTACTGCTCGGGTACTCAATGCAGTGATATAGCTGGAGTTTGTTGGATTACTCACTGCATTGGTAATGCTCGAGTACTGAATAAAGTGGAGTAGCTGGGGTATCAATGCAGTGATATAGCTGGGGTACTCACAACAGTGGTAATGTTGGGGTACTCAATGCAGTGATATAGCTAGGGTACTCAATGCAGTGATTTTGCTGGGGTACTCGGTTAGTGGTATAGCTGAGATATCAATACAATGGTATAACCGGAGTACTGAATGCAGTGGTATAGTTAGGGCAATCATTTCAGTGATGTAACTGTACTCAATACAGTGAAATAGGTGGAGTAGTCAAAGTACTGGCAATGCTGGGGTAACGCAGTGGTAGTGCTGGGTTAATACTGGAATACTCAATGCAGTTGTAATGCAGTGGTAACGCAGTGGTAGTGCTGGGTTAATACTGGAATACTCAATGCAGTTGTAATGCAGTGGTAATGCAGTGGTAGTGCTGGGTTAATACTGGAATACTCAATGCAGTTGTAATGCAGTGGTAATGCAGTTGTAGTGTAGTTACAAAGTAGTTGTAATGCAGTGGTAATACAGTTGCAATGCAGTAGTAATGCAGAGGTAATGCAGCAGTGATGCAGTGTTAAAGCAGTGGTATTGAAGTGGTAATTTATTTGCTGAACCAAGCGTCTCTGCAATATGGCTTCTATTCCAACTTACTGATGTTCACTTGTCTTTCGTCCTTAATGACTTTGGTAAATGCATGAACGCTGAAGTTTCCAGCTTTCTTCTCTAACAAAAGAAATATCATCATCACTATCACTACCACCATCACATCACCACCACCACCAACACCATCGTCAATAATAACCCCAATAACACCCTTACTATCACCACCAGTGCCATCGTCAATAGTAACCCCGACAACACCCTCACATTCACCATTAGCTTCACAACCACCACCAATGCCATCGCCAATATTAATCCCGCCACCACTTTCATCATCACTACCATCAAAACCACCACCAACACCAACGTGAATATTAACTCGGCCAACACCCTCAGCATCATCACCATCACCACTAACACCACCACCATCAGCTCAATTACCCACCATCACCATCACCATCAACAAGACCCCACCACTAATATCATCTTCAAGGAGCCAGCGAGGGTTTCTCTATATGGTCGGTCGTCCTTCTA
Source organism: Muusoctopus leioderma (assembly GCA_027124095.1). Classification (NCBI taxonomy): domain Eukaryota; kingdom Metazoa; phylum Mollusca; class Cephalopoda; order Octopoda; family Octopodidae; genus Muusoctopus; species Muusoctopus leioderma. Next base: position 8,361 of record JAOPJM010534141.1, read on the forward strand.
GATATAACAGCTAAATATCCCTCAAAATCTCACCCTACCGTCTTATATAAGGGAAGGACATTAAATAATGTAGTTCTACATGCCACTAAAAGACGGGATGGTTACGGTTGGAAAGTCTTTGATCATAGGTTTGTTTGATCAGAGCTCACCGTGTCTAAACAACAACAATAACTAATGTATTAGGTGCATACTTTTATTTTCTACTGTTGGTATTTAGCCCCAGGTCAACACTATGTCCATCTATATATTTTTTAGACATAATGTATCTAGGATTACATTATCCAATGTGTTCTTCGTTTTTTAAGATGGAAGGGTTGATTTAATGGAGATTTAGCTACTAAAGGGTGTTCCATTAAGACGGATCGATAAAACAGTAAGTAAAACAAGGTTATTGGGTAAAATTTATTGATTTCTTTATTGAATCATGTTATTTGGCATATGGCAATTATGTGTGAAAATAATATCGCCCAAATGTTCGCCAAGGCTTCGGCGGCACACCTCCACTCGATGGTCAACATTTAGCATCGTTCCAAGCCATTGGAACACCCTGTATTTCTTCTTGGATCTCACTGGATTGGCATCACCGTAAATGATGATAAAAGTGTTTAGTGTGTTTATAAAAAGCTGCTTGGATAAACATTGATATATAGGGTAAAGATTGGCGGTGGATGGGTGGATGAAGAGGGTAGATTACGTTAATGATACTATTTAACTAGTTGAACTAGTTGGGACTTGATTACTCTGTCAACGATTACAAATAGCAGGAAAAGTACTCAGTATATGTAGTAGAGTATATATTCATTTATTCGAAACTGAGGTTTCCCCGCCACCGCTACTCTGAATTTCCCGCTTCCGCTTTTCACAGCAATGAATGCTAATTTTATATAATTTGCAGTATATGCAAATTTAGGTAGATGCAGTAAAACAAATATATAATGGATATATTTATCAAGAAATTAATGTTAATTTCTCTCTCTCTCTTTCTCTCCCTCACTTTCTCTCCCTCTCTTTCTCTTTCTCTTTCTTTCTCTCTCTCCCTATATATTGAATATAGTTAAATAGTTACGTAAATGTTTATATAGCATAATGTACACCATAACAACAGAAGAAGTTGTATGTTTGTGTGGTGTAAATTTAACAAGGAACAATTCTTTTGTCATTATTCCCCATCCGGGAACTACTAATCTATGAAATCTATAAATTCATGCATGCCATTAACATAAATGGTGTATATGCTTATATCTGTGTATAGATATATATATACTTTCCATATATACACCTTTCTATAGGTCTTTTTTAATATTTTGTTATCCATTTACTGGTTTCAGTCATTGGACTACAGTCATAATGGGGCAGTGCCTTCAAAGCCTTTAGTCGAGCATATCGACTTCTTTTATCGATCTCTATCAAATCGCTATGTTACTTTTTGACATAAAAGGGACGCAACTTGATACACCGGTTTTACACCAGTAACCATGAGCACAGACGCGGACATGAAGATGGACATACATATAAATATAGACGGTATTCCGCACAATGTCCGTCTACCAAATTCCATTCAACCCAAGGCTATAATACAAGAGACTTGCCGAAGGTGCCTACTATGGGATTAAACCCGAATCAATATGGTTGTGGAATGAAATTCTTAACCAAATGGCAATACCTGCGTCTATATATATACACACATACAT
>JAOPJM010534150.1:0-10050 GCA_027124095.1 Muusoctopus leioderma
TGGTAAGTTAACATTTTCTTTACTCTTGATGTTCTTGAGTATTTCTATATCAGATCTAAGTACGTTAATTTTATTTCCAATTCTCTCTTGCCATGCTGGTTTCCTGTTTATATGTTTAATCTTGCTCTTTACTACTATTTTTAAAATAATTTTTGTTAAGTTCCTTTACAATACATTGTTTATACTCAGTTTGCCTATGCTGTATAATAAGTTCCCCGTTTTGTCGGAGTGTACATTTATTTTATCCGTGTGTTTAATATCTGCTATCTTGCTAAGTTCTTTGCGGAATTCATTCTTCATTTCCTACATTTTAAGTTTTTAATCATTTGTAGTAAGTCCTTTTCAAAGTTTTCGAGAAGTGGGTTGTGTGGTGGGTTTGCATTAGTTTTACAATCGAATACTTTTGTTGTTGGTACTCCTATCGTCGCTTCTTTTGTCATTTCTTCTATCGAAGTGGCAAGCTCACCATCTCACTCTTCTTATGTCGCCAAGTGCAATTTGATATTATAAATAAGATGTTTTCCGAATAAATATTTCATTATTCTGACGAAGTGGGAGATGAACAACAGCTTTGCGAAATATCTTACGGAATCGCTGTTTTGACTTCCTTACCGAAACGATTGTAAAGAATGAAATAATTAACTTATTTTGTTTTCCTTTCTTCTTTATTCATAGTATATATATATATCATCAACACATTCCATTATTGTAACAAAACCCAAGAATGAAAAAAGCAATCGAAATACACAAAATAATCAAAAGCAAAATACAACCAGAATCCCTAAAAACATTACTTACCAGCGCCAAATTACCAACTAAAATCACAACACTAATAGTCAAAAAGTGTGGTCACCCTAACTGCGGAACCTGCATCAACATTATTGAAGGTACATCGTATAAATTTAAATCAGGACAAATTTCCACTGTAAAAAATCACTTCACCTGTACGTCAAGGAATTTAGTTTATGCTATTAAATGTAAGGGATGTAACGATAATTACATAGGACAAACGAAACTTACCCTGAGAAACAGAATGAAAATTCATTGTTAACAAATACAGGATCCCAGTACTAGACATATTCCACTTAGTGAACATTTAGACTTGTGCACAACAAACAAATCCCCCACTAAGAGCACATGTGAAGTAGATTCTCTCAGATTCCCGCACGGCTCCCTAAAAGTAGTTGATAGCTTCTGTTACCTAGGTGCCCAAATTAGTAGTGGAGGTGGGTGCTCCGAAAGCATAGTTGCCAGAGTAAGAACGAGTTTGAAAAAGTTCAGGGTGCTATTACCTCTGATGACTGCAAAGTGTTTCTCTCTCAGGGTAAAGGCAGATTGTGCGATGCTTGCATATGAACTATGATGCTGCATGGTAGTGAGACCTGGGCCATGAATATGGTGGATGCATGAAGACTAGAGAGAAATGAAGCAAGCATGCTCCGCTGGATGTGTAATGTTAGTGTGCATGAACAGTTGAGCACAAATGAACTGAGAGAAAAACTGGGTATCAGAGGAATCAGACGTGGTGTGCAAGAGCCAAGACTGTGCTGGTATGAGCATGTGATGCATATGGAGGATGACAGCTATATAAAGAAGTGCAGTGTGCTCAAAGTGGATGGAACCTGTGGAAGAGGAAGACCCAAGAAGACATGTGATGAAGTGGGGAAGATTGATCACAGAAGAGATGACAACAGACCACAATGATTGGCGACATGTGGTGCTGGAGAAGACTTGATCACCTGTGCAATCATGATGAAACAAATACTAAAATGGTGGTAGTGAGGTCTCTTGCCCAACATATCCATGTTAAGCCTCCATCTGCTACCCCACCACCTCTTGATACCCTCTCATCTCTCTATCACTCACCCTCACTACACCCACCCTCACTACACCCACCCTCACTATACCCACCCTTTCTCCTATGGTGATGAGGATGCTGCTGCTGCTAATGATGATGCTGCTGCTGATGATGATGATGATGATGCTGCTGCTGCTGATGATGATGATGGTGATTAATATAGTGTAATGTAATGGATCACTATAGAAATATACAGTAATTATTGAATAGATTTCATAATGTAGAGTAATAGTGCAATATATTGATATAATGTGCAGTAATGATCAAATATATTAATATAATGTGCAGCAATTATCCAATTAAATCAAGATCTAGTATGTTTGCAAATGATATTGTGTTATTTCTAGTGGAAGATGTGCGGATTGAGAGTGATGTCTTTGTATTGAGAGATGAGTTGGAATGCATTTTGGTTAGTCTATTATCACAAAGAATCTAAAACAATGTTGTTTGAGTCAAAATAATAGAGTAGTTCTATAAATTTTCTTTAAGTAATTTGGCCTTTAGCTTTTGTGTAAAGATATAATAAATGAGAAACTTTTGTTCATGAATGTATGAAAAATTCATTTACATAGCAGTATAAAAACAGAATATGAAGAAGACACAGTAAGCGTGATGTGTCAAACATCTGAAGAAACCATGACTAGCTTTACTATTAATTAAATAGATAAATAATAGTTGATATGTGGATAAAGCAGCTGGATCAGAATACAAATATACCTATATTGAATACATATACACATGAGATAAAGTTGTTATCAATATACTGAAAGTACTTACGTTACACACTGGCCCGCAGTCAATACAAAGTGACTATTGAGCACACTGCCAGTGCAAAAAAAATAGGAATTCTTCATAATTTGTGCAGCCCAAGGCCATTCACCTTCCGAAGCATCTTGTCCATTTTGGATGTTGGGTTCAATCAAATTTGTTTTTCGTGTTCCACATTCTAAAGATATAAAGAAACTTTAGAAATATCACTTGCCAGACAAGTACAAATTTAGAAATATCTTTTGTTTGATTAGTAAAATAACTAAACAAAGAAATCAAGTAAAACAAAATTAAATGTAACTATTTCCATGCATCTGTTGCTCAGTTTAACACCACCACCTGGCCCTTTGGTGCCTTTAGCAGAGTCCACTCTGTTGCAAGCATTCGAGCCAGGTTTCTGGTCTGAGGATACTTTCCTCCCTCCCTCTCTCCCTCCCTCCCACCAGTCTCGGATGATCTGAAAAAGGGTGATGGGCACTGCCCTTCTCTCCTGATTAATAAGTAAAAAATAAAAAGGAACGGTCATTTTGCAAGTGAAGTACAGTATAATGCTATTTTCCTAATTTTCTATTTCATATAGGTTGAAGAGTCGTAAAAAAAATTGAAAATTTGTATGAATTGCTGGAGCAAATATTTTAAAAGATGAGTTAAATTTCTTCTCTTACAACAGATTCTTAACACTAAATGTGAATTGGTATTGGTTTTTAGACAGATTCACAAAGGAATTTTGATAATGACGTAGCCTAAATCTAATTACAAACTTTAAATACTTGATCTTTGATCATTAGTCTAACAGCTTATCTTTTTGACAGCTCCAATTCTTAAATCAATAAATGTACCATTTAATGTACATGCTGGACTACATCATATCTCCAAGAATACTGTCCACTTATTGATGAGCTATCATTTACTACTGACCCATCACCAAGCTGTCTACTTCCTTTGCTTCTTCTCTACTACTACAATGGTCATTGTGCTACATCTGCAAGTTGTTAGTTATCTTCTACATTCAAAGTAATCCTCCTATACAGTTCCTACTCTGCCTAAGCCTCACTGACTCTCAACAAAAATGCTACAATCTCAATCCTTCCTTCCTAGGACTTTGCTCGCTGCCCACAATTTCCACCTCAATTGCAAATCTTTCAAAATTCCAAGTATTTAGATCAACTATTTAGTTTCTGCATCAAATGAATTGAGTTTAATACAGTGGTTCTCAAACAGTGCACGTCAGCACACTGGTGCAATGCAGGGGGTAGCTAGGTGTGCTTGCAGATTTTTAAAATAAAATTCAAAGCTTTAGAAAATCTATACTAATACTTGAGCGTCTTGAAAAACGTGGTATTCATAATTTTCGCATATTTATAACACATCTTGTAAAGTTGTGTAAAGTTAGTTCTGGATGTGTAATAGAGCAAAAATGAGCTGAGAGAAAAACTAGATATAAGTGGAATACGATGCAGTGTGCAAGAAAGAAGACTGTGCTGCTACGGGTATGTGATGTGTAGGAAGGGTGACAACTGTATAAAGTGTGTATAGAATGCAGGATGCTCAAAGTGGATGGAATCTGTGGAAGAGGGAGACCTAGGAAGACATGTGATGATGTGTTGGTTTGGTAGCAATGGCAGGCTATATGAAAGGGTGTACAATAATTGTAAAATAAACAAAATCCAGATGTTATTACAACTCACTGCTTTCTGCATAGATAAGCTTTGATTGCAAAACTATTGGGAGTGGAACTGAAACAAGTTTTAGATCAAGTTGTCAAAATGGATAATTTTATTAAAAGCAAACCATTACAGACTCATTTGGTGGATAACATTTATATTGACATGGATTCACAGCACAAACACTAACTTTTACATATACCAAAGTGAGATGGCTGACAATGGAAAAGGTGCTCGGCTGTGTGCATGAAATTCTAAAAGAGCTTCTTGCATTTTTTGAAGAAGTAAATCAAACACACTTTTGGGAATATCTTCAATGTAAACTTTGGATTTCTAGCCTGAAATATATTTTTTTTATCGATTAATCAGGAGGGAAGGCAGTACCTGTCACCCTTTTTCAGGTCCTCCAAGACTGGTGGTAGGGAGGGAGGGAGGAAGGTATCTCCAGACCAGAGACCTCACCCAAATGCTTGCAACAGAGTGGACTCTGCTAAAGGCACCCAAGGGCCAGGTGGTGGTGGTGTTAAACTGGGCGACGGATTAAGTCACCTACCCAAGTAGGCCACGACGGGATTTGAACTCAGAACACAAAGAGTTGGAACAAATACAGCATCCAGTCCAATGCTCTGATGATTCCACCAGTCCAACCACCCTAGACTGGTACTTTATTTATCTACCCTGAAAGGATGAAAGGCAAAGTTGACTCTGGCCGGGTTTTAACTCAGAGTGTGGTGAGCCAGAACGAATACTGCAAAGCATTCTGTCTGAGGCTCTAATGACTCTGCCAATTTGCCACCTTGACAAGCATATTTCAGCACCTTAATAGCCTAAACAGAAGTATGCAAGGTAAAAATAAAAATATCCTCAAATCTGCAGATAAGCTAACAGCATGTCAGAAAAAGATAGTAATTTGGAAAAGAAAAGCTAGAGATGTTTATTTTGAAATATTTCCTTTAGTAAGTAAAACTCATATAAAGGAAATGACCCCTATCATAGTTGAGTATTTGACAACTCTAGAAGAGAAATTGAGCTTTTATTTTCCATCATTAAACATAGAATAAAATGATTGGATTTGAAACCCATTCCTGAAAATTCCCCTTGATGCTGGTTTGAAATTCTCTGCTGAAGAAGAATTGGCTTCTATATTCACTGATCGCGGACTAAAAATCAAATATTAAGAGCTGTTTCTTGAAACGTTTTGGATTTCCATCAAAGAAGAATATCCTTCAGTAGCTAAACACGCCTTGTTTATTTTGATTCAATTTTCAACATCATATTTATGTGAATTAGGATTTTCTTCACTGAGTAACATTAAATGCAAAAATAAGAAACTGGTCAATGCATCAGGGAAGAAATTAAAGTCTGTTTATCGCACAAATGTCGCAACATTGAAAGAATCTCTAAAGAACACCAAGCCCATGTTTCACACAAGCATTATTAATAAAACAATGTAAACAATAGTTTTCTAAATTTTTTCTAAATTTTTAGGTTTAGAACATAATTTTATAAACTTTTCATGTGAAGTGCGCCAGTAATTTATTTGATCTCCAGTGTGCCACGAAGTCATAGAGATTGAGAACAACTGGTTTAACAGGACAATTTCCTTTAAGAAAGACTTGAATTTTATGCAATCTCATTTGAACTTTCCTATAAATACTTATGCTCATGTAGGAAATCAGTATTAATTATATTTTACTTACGTTGCTCACTACAATCCAGCATCATGACTTTGCATTCCCTATTGAAAAAGAGAAGTTTTATTATTGTATATATTATTGTTAAATATATCATTATTGCATATATTAAATATATTATTATTGTATATATTATTGTTAAAAATGCGTCATTAGTCTGTGACCAAATTACATCACAAGAGAGTGGCAGTTAGCCAAGTTGATGGAGTGTCGAACTACTGGGAGAAGGGTTGATGATTCATATTCAGTCAACATGACTGAGCAGTGTCTATGTTTAACACACCTAACTTACAATGGAAATTACATTTGGCTGACTCATCAAGCTATTGAACAAGCAACTGAGGGGTCGGCAGTTGCTTCCTGTCACCAGCACTGCACTCTGTCCATGGCCAATACACTTAACAATCAGTGATTTAATCCATCTAGCTGTAAGTTGGCATCATCATCCTGATGATCCTCCTCCTCCTCCTCCCCTCCTGCTCCTCCTCCTCCTTCTCCTCCTCATCATCAACAACAACATTTTACGTCTGTTTTCCATGCTGGCATGGGTTGGACGGGTGATTTTGGCCTGCATCGATTCCAATTGGAGTCACCACTTTCCTAGACGGGTCAAGGGACCAAGCCTCACTTGTATGTTTCATTTGGCTTGGTTTCTATGGCTGAATGACCTTCCTGTCACCAACCACTTTACAGAGTGTACTGGGTTCATTTATCGTGGTACCAACACTAGAGAGGTTGTCAAGTATTACACAGTAGAATTACTTGCTGTTGTAAACAGTGGTAGTGTAGTAAAATCGATGGGTTTTGGATATGTTATCAGTGTTAATAACCTGACCCTACTTTCAATTCTATCACAATCAATTCAAAATAAACTCAAACATGAATGAACCAATTGGCTCAGTTCACCTAACTTCAAATAGGTATTGTGCTTAGGTAGAAGCAAGATAGCCATGTAAATAAGATATTGGATTATCTACCCATATATTTTAAGTTCAAATCTGCTGCAGGTGATTTGTTATACTCAGAATAGATCACAGGGAACGGAATAAGTCAGGAATAGATAATTGGGAATGCTACCATATAGGTATTTTATCCAGGGATGAGGTAGGTTTATCTCTCATCTGCCTTCACATCATGACATTGTTGAGATAAGCACCAGCTATCAGAATACTTTTGGTGTTAGGGAAACATTTTATATTACATACATTATGTGTATGTACAACACCGTGCTGCAAGCAGCAGAGGTAAGTAATGTATTCATGAGTGTTTCATTAGCTAGGTCGACTCCACCTATAAGACTGAGCCAGGGTACTTGAACCAATTCTATTACCCCCTCCCCAAAAGTAAGAATCAATATGAATGATTTGCATTATTTAGTGTGGCTGGAAGATCAATTGATTGGAAAAATAGATAGAGCATTTGTAAAAATGCGTTGTAGTATTTAGTTACGTCCATTTCCAGTCTGCATTCAAATCCTGCTGGATCGGACTTAGCCTTTCATCCTTCTGAGATCAATAAAATAAGTAGCAAGTACTGGAGTGAATATACTCGATTATACTCCACCTCCAAAATATAAGGCCTTGTGCCTATGTTAGAAATTCTTATTTTATGTGGCATACACAATAGAGTGAAAAATAAACTGTCAGTGAGTGAAGATGACAAATTAGACTTCATTTCTAGTTGTTTATCACAATGGGAAACCATGCAGCATATCATATAACAGGCCATAACATGACATATATATCTACGAGGAAATATATAATACTTACTGAAGGGAAATTGATTTAAAACCTGGAATCAGTTGGTTATTGCTGTTTGCGATGTTGGCTTTGAATAACAGACCATTTTCCATAACTGAGTCAGCAAATGTTCCATTACTAAGAAGAAGAAAAAAGTGAATCTGAAGAGATAGATAGATAGATAGATAGATAGATAGATAGATAAATAGATAGATAGAGATAGGGAAATAGATCTACTGACAAAGAAAGACAGCTACAGAGGAATATAAATAGATAGAAATAGAAATGTAGATAAATAGAGAGCATACTGGAGTGGCAACTTATACAATATGGTTATTGTATATTTAGTCAAGGTACTCAATATAGATATTGTATGCTTTGCAAAGGGGCTTAATTTAGATATAGTATACTTAGTCAAGGTACTTAACTTAGATATTGTATACTTTGTCAAGGTACTGAACATAGAGATACTGTATACTTAGTCAAAGTACTCAACATAGATATTGTATAATTAGTCAAGGTCCTCAAATTAGATATTGTATACTTAATCAAGATACGGAACTTTGATATTGTATACTTCGTTAAGGTATTAAATTTAGATATTGTATATTTTGCTAAGTTAAGCTACTTAATTTATACAAGCAGGAACATAGATAAAACTATTTCTGCAGCACAAAAGGCACAGTGGATAAACTGTAAGTTCCTAACCACTACAGGGATTTTGTTTCATTTCTGGACAGAACATATTATTCTACATTCCTCAATTGACCTATCAGGTCACGTAGGAATGTTATTTATTATATACTGGTGTTCTATCAAGGAGATTTATCTTTCATTCTTGAAACCAGAGCTAAATACTGACTACCAGGTGTCTCTTAACACTTAATATAAGTATGTATGTATGTATGTATGTATGTATGTATGTATGTATGTATGTATGTATGTATGTATGTATATGTGTGTGTGTGTGTGTGTGTGTTTTACTATAAAATGACAAGTTTCTGTTTTAAATGTTCATGTTAAGCATTGTCAACTTCGTCATTGATTACCATTGCTCTCATGGTTGTTGCTGGTTTTATTGTCAATCATTGATGCCACCAATACCTTCTAAGGTATTCTTTTTTTTGCTACTCTGTTATTATTTACAGAGTTGATATGAGTGAAGATCATGCCAATTTTGAAGTACTTGTTGCTCTTAATCATTGCAACCAAGAGTAAATACATAGGCTATTTGATATCAATTTGATATAAATGTAGAACCTCATTAAATTCTCTTCTTGTATTCTGTGAGAACAAGTTTAATTATTTCTTTTCACAATATATATTATTGAAGGAAAACTGCAATGAGTGCATTGTTGTCAAAGTTGTTGTTCCGTTTTGATCCAGCACACATATCATCAAAGATATTCCATCAATGAACATATCTTTTTTTTAGATATAGTGTATCTAGGACTACATTATTGAATGTGTTCTTCCTTTTTTTTTAGGATGGATGAGAGTGATTTGAGACAGATTTGGCTGCCATTATTAGGCATCTTGACAAGATGCAAGGACCGAAGTATCTATAAATGAGCGTCAACATCAAATATATTTTTGAAATATAGCCACACCATCAATACTAATGTTTGATTCCTTGAAGTACAGTTTTTATTCTTTGAAGCAGTGTTTTGTAAATAAAGAGCTGTTTATAACAGATCATGCACCCTTCTTTCCACTATTGCAATAGACCCCAACAGAAACCAATAGAAACAGCTTCTGTACAATTTATACATAATATTTAGATATATCATTGGCTTATAGCCTTAAGTATGCATACAGAAGTATATATATATATATATATATATATATATATATATATATATATATACATATATATATATATATATATATATATATATATGAGCCAGTCACATGCCTTTCAAACTGTTCTCCCTGCAAACAAGACAGACCCTGGCTTCATGTACAAAAATCACCATGAAGTGAAACTAAGCAGGTAAAAACAACAACACCAAGACATCCATGAATCTTTCCATGAATGAACCATCAAATAACGTTATTGCTTACTATAATATATTATTATTGTAAGCTGTCAGTCACTAAGCAGTCCTCTAAATAATATATAAAACAATATGCTGTTAGGTGCAGGCATGGCTTTGTGGTCGAGAAGTTTGCTTAGAAACCATGTGGTTCCGGGATCTATCTCACTTGGGCAGGTGTCTTCTACTATAGCCCCAGGCTGATCAATACCTTGCTCCGTTGCCTTGATACGGTAATGCCTGTTTGATAATGGCCCAGTTAATACTAAAGTCTATATTATCATTTTTAAG
>JAOPJM010534160.1:0-10048 GCA_027124095.1 Muusoctopus leioderma
CCTTGTGGCCAATAAAGAAAGGATTATTATTATTATTATTATTATTATTATTATTATTATTATTATTATTATTATTATTATTAACAATTATAATACTGAGAACACGCTAAGAACACGAAGCAAGTTTAAAATACCTTTCGGCTTGTGAAGCAGTAAGTTCGTTTGATTGTCTTCTTAGTATTGAGTTTTATTCTGTCGATTTCCAGTGAGGAATTTCACGAGCAGATGAATACAACATGATTTGCAACATTTTAGCATGTATATAGAAAATAAAATGAACAATTCAAGTGTAACATACATTGCTTTTGTCAATAAAAGAAGATTACAACTTGTCCAATACATAAAGCGTCAGCCTTCTAATCGAAAGCTCGAAGGTTCGTCTCGCTGGTAATACACGTTTTATGTAATACATGTTTTAGTTCACCTTCTTGTAAATATGTATAACACAATGAAGCCATAATGTAAAGAGTAATATCAAAGAAACAACAAAATGTACATACTTATATATAATTTTCAATGTATTGTACAACAAAAATTCTCTTAATACAAATAAAATATGGCAGCGAATTGGCAGAATCATTAGAGTATCGGAGAAAATGCCATGCGGTATTTGTTTCAGCTCTTAACGTTTTGACTTTAAATCTCACTGATGGACTTTGCCTTTCATTCTTCTGGGGTCGATAAAATAAAATATCAGATAAGTGCTGGATTGCAACACCATCTCCTGCATTTCACGTCTTGAATGTTCCGTTTGGTGAAGTGTGGGAAGACTGAAAGTATGTCTGTATCTGCTTGCGACTATAGAGACACCTAAAAATGAAAAGAAAAATAGCAAAAGATATGGTGCATGTTGTTACGAAGTCATATTCGATTGCGAGTGATGACTGCATTTATATTTTACAACAAAAATATTTATATATCACCGAATCCTTACGTACTGTTGTTCAGCCCCATGTCAACCCTGATTGAGAAGAACTATGATCAAAGGAATTTCATTCATGACGCTAGGATGTCCTTTCAGGAAGATTCAGCGGTTACATCTAGTAGGTTGAGCTACAGCGTAGAATCTCTCTCATTGGCTCGTTAGCGTACTATAATTGGCATGTCACTCTGTATTTTGTCCAACTATTACATTTGCAAAGGTACATACTACCTATTAACAAATGCAGCCTATTATTCACTGGTATAGCAATAAGAGCACAATAAAATGAGTAATTAGTTGATTGTAATGTTGACGTCCGATTCTCTCCTGAATGTGGTGCCTAGAAAAGCTATTAGGTTTTACTGATAGCATATTTGATGAACTATCTCAAATCAGCAATTTGTGGATGTCACTGATCATGAAAATAAACATCAAATAGACTATATAATATTGTCTAGTTAGCAGAAATAGTAGAGTAATGCAGTAATCAGTGTTTTTTTTTATTTCATGAAGTCGACCTCTCCTGCTTAGGAGTCTTTAAAATAAATATAATGAACTGGAACAATACAAACGACTAAATAAATTTTCTATAGAAACTAGCTTTTGCGTAGTGAAAGTACATCAATGATATATTTATGAAGTATTTTATTGAATCTGTTCCCAATATTATGTCTTTATTAATTGTTACTTCCCTTACACATGGATGCGCGATCTAAGAGTAATCAAGAGCAGCGAATAAAATGAACGACAATTGTTAATCTCGAGTCATGAATATGGAAGCATATTTAGTCGATCGACAGTTCATTATTGATGAATTTAAATAATCAGCTACCCCCTCCCCATCAAGAACAATGCGAAATAGGATAATAAAATATGAACGTGTGATGTAAATTCAATTAGCATGATCATGTGGTTGCTTCATGCGAGTGTTCTCGGTGTAGTGTTTAAAACAACTCAAAGACACTACATTAGACAAAACATTTATTGTTTGTCTAATCCTTGATTATCCATCAGAAATGAACATACTTATTATATGTTTTGTTTAATCACTAATAATGTAGGTTGTGTTGTTGCCAGTATATTTAAATGTATAACTGCACACGTTTAAATGTCTCTATTGTCTACGAAATATATTCAACTTGTCCATAATATTGACCACCACTTTGTATGAAGCATATATGTATTAAATAGTTGCAATATTGATTGTGTTATGCGTTAGCATATATATATATATTAAATGATGGCTCTGTTGAGAGAGAGACACCAAGAGCGTGTGAAGATGCATGAAATAGTTACATACAATCACTCATTTAGTGGGTGTGAAGAAGTTGATATGAAAATGAATGGTCGAGATAGGTGTGTACAATACTCATTCTGAAGAATAAATGGTGGAGAAAAGTGTACTTATCTTATTTGGTAAAATCGAAACAACTCAATGCTGTATTTAATTTTGGAATTTTCCTCTCAGTTCTCATCGAAGTTGATTTGGAAATTTATTGTTGCATGGATCATTGAATTAGGTGATAATAAGACACAGTGATCAATCAGATTAAAACCTTCCTCTTTCCAATATTTTCACGTGTTTTTTTAAAGAAAAACTTTATTTGAAAGTAAGGGAATTAGAATGGCAGAAAATGATCGTTTTTTCCGTAATTAGCTTTATTTATTTACAATCTGCGTTCAGATTTTAGGGGTGTCTAATACTCCTAAAGTAAATACTTTGGTAGTGGGCAACTCAATTGCCAATACACGTTATCAGCAAATTAATTAACTTGTACCGAAATAAGAAATTATCTGCAAGGCATTTTCTATATTTCTAAATTTCTTTGACTAGGCACCATAAAAGCATTTGTCGTATTAGAAATACCATAAAGAATACGTATGTTATTGACATGTATCATGTCAACCAGATAGTGGGGTTGACACGAGCTGGATCTGATCTTGGAACTCCGATGCACTGAACTGAATACCCTAGTGTATTAACTCTAACTGTTTCAAATATATTGACTAGCATTTCTAAATAGAAATGATGTTTTGATAAACCATTTAGAAATGACATGCTGAATAGAACAATGAAATACCTGGAAGTTCGCAGACACAGCAAATATTTTACAGACAGCACTCTAAAAATAATAAGTTCGCAGTAAGCTAAACTCCGAGGAGGTTAAAATTTTAGTTTGAAGCAATTTCACATTTCATATATTATAATGCTAATGCCCTTGAGAAATGGGTGATTGGTGACAGTTCCCATTTTCGCTCTTCTAAAATATAGCGTCTTTAAGCCTATTTAAAAAGAAGCCAAATGTATTTTACAACGAACGTCATGAAATTCAAATTCACTTATTCCCTTTTTTCCTAAACTATAAGTGCTTTGGGCCTACTCTAAAAACAGAAACAATAATATATTGCCATACTGGCGTGTATCATAGATAGTAGCAAACTAAGACAACGTCTTAAGTTCAATCACCATTTCCTTACTCTTACCCTGCTAATGCCCTTTAGTGAGAGACAAATATCACCATATCTCATTTCACTTACCTTATATTCGTAAGGGCTTGTGCTAATTAAACAATATTTAACTTTTGTATCTTTTACTCCCGTGATTCCATCGGAGAATTGAAACAACGCTGATGACAAGTACTGAAGGAAGCAAGTAAGTACTGAAGGAAGCAAGTAAGTACAGAAGGAAGCAAGTAAGCATGCAAGTACTGAAGGAAGCAAGTAATAATACATCGGATTGATTTCCTCTTGTCTGCCTTCTTCAGGCTTACCTACACGAGGATTTAAACTCAGGACTGGAAGCTATAAGAACTCTTTAATAGGAATTATGAGTACTATCGATGCTCATAATGGTGAACTGTATAAACCTGCGGTATCTACTAAAAGCTAGATGAACTCAGTCATTCAGTGTTAAGTGTTTCAGTCACCTAACAGCAGGATACTAATCATCAATTTCGTTAGTTATTCAGTTCGCTTGTGACTCAGCAACCAACGCTCCAACATTAGGCATAGTCATAAGAAATTGATATAGGGTAATAGAGGTTACTGTTTAGTTTCACATCAGCTCTGATGGAGCAGACCTATGATCAAATGCGTTCCAGGCGTGATCGTCTGCCTTTTGTCAGACATAATGTATCTAGCACTACATTATCCAATGTGCTCTTTCTTTTTTCAAGAGAATTTGGGGGAGATTTGACTGCTATTTCTAGCAAAGCAAGGTGATAAATCACGTAGGTCCTTCGTCGTCTGTTTGGTATGTTTTTAGTTGTAGTAAGCGCTGTTGAGTGGGTTCGGGTTCCAGTTGTAGCTATTTGATTTTCACTTATGTCTTCCCACACTTCCAGTGCCCTTCTCCCGACTTTGTATCCATGCGAATAATCAATATACATTAGTCGTTTCTCTAATCTGTCTGTTTTCGACGTAGTTTTATAAGGTATTTAACTAAATTTCTTGGTTGAAATTCTTTTCAAAATGACAAGTTAATCCTAGTGTTTACAACATCATTTAAAATTCATTCAAAATTTTAATCTTTCTGTTTCAATTCATTTCGTATGAAATAACTAATCATTTTCAACATATTTTGTAAGTTGTTTCTGTATTTGTAATCAAATTTATATCACAAATCATGTAAGCCTATCAACATATAATAAAATATGCAGAGAGATAGGGAGAGAGTGAGAGAGAGAAAGAGAAAGAGAGACAGACTGAGGTATAATGTAGATGTTTGTATGCAACTGAAAGGGTATTATCTACAAGGAAAATAACATGTAGGTATTCTATAGGGGATTAAGAAAGATCATTTCATGATTATATAATATAGATTTCTGACAATTCATCAATTTCATTCGAATATCCCTGTCATCATTTAAAAAAGTAGTTTCTTGAGAATAATATCAAAACATTATGATTAATCTTTTGTGTCTAGTTTGTCATGACAACGGCAAAAGATTAATGTTATTAATATTATTATTTTTATGATTTCAATAGCCTTATTATTGCTTACTTTAATTGTGTAACTTTAATTGTGAAGGTGCATCGCCTAGTGGTTAGGCTGTTGGCACGTTCTGTCCTTGAGCAAGGTACTTTATTTCACGTTGCTCTAGTCCACTCAGCTGAAAATGATTACCACTAGCAGCTCTCTCTCTCCCTACATCTGGCACATCCTAGATGTTCCACTGCGTCAAAGGTGGGAGGGCCGAGAGGGTGTCCGTGTCTGCTCGCAACTGCATGAGTACCTAAAACCCTTAGCGAAAGCATGGTATGTTCTAATACCTGGTTATCCTCGAATGCGAGGGACAGCTGTGCTATGCTATAATTGTGCAGCCTGAGCGCAGTTTCATGTGCCTTGGGTATGCGCAGTGCTTGCTTGTTTTTTTCTATATTCAACCATCACATTCTGGATATATTTGTATGTCTTTATATAGAGACAGTTTCTCCATTTAATTCATGGGTACATAGCCGACCGCTGGAATGTATCCTTCATTATTATTATTGTTACGAGCGGCTAACTGGTAGAGTCGTTAGCGCGTCGGACAGAATAATTTGCAGTATTCGTTCTGGCTCACAATGCTCTGAGTTCAAATCCTGCCGAGGTCAACTTTGCCTTTTATCCTTTCTGGGTCGATAAAATAAAGTACCAATCAAGTGCTGAGGTCGATTTAATCGACTGCTCTTCCCCATAAAATGTGAGGCCTTGTGCCTATGTTAGTAACTATTCTAAGGTCGGTGGATTGGTGGAATCGTTAAAGCGTCTTGCAAAATTCCTTGTGTCATTTGTTCTGGCTCTTTACGTTCTGAGTTCAAATCCCACCGACGTCAACTTTGCATTTCATCCCTCCGAGGTCGATAAATGAAGCAACACTTTCCCTAAATTTCTGGCCGTCTGCCTATGCTAGAGACTATTATTACTTTTAACAGTTCCATGTGATTTCTACAGCCTCAACAGATGCACTCCCGTGTTTCTGTGGTGTGTGCAGTACTATTTTCAGGGGATGTAGAACTTCTATGTATACTACAATAGTTTTGCTTTGTTGTGGATTTGGTTTGTTGTTTTTGGTGTTATTTTGGTGTCTCTTTAGTGTGAGTTGTGTTATTTTGGGGGATGGTGTTTGTGTTTGGTATGTAGTCTGTGATTGGTGTTATATGTTTTATTGTCGGCATCTAACGTAGAGCATGTTGTGTGTGGCTTGTAGAGCATGTTGTGTGTGGCTTGTATAGCATTAATGGGTTGTATCTGTGTAGAGCGTGAATTGTTTGAGTTGTTGGTATTATAGTGTCCGTGAACTGTTATGTAGAATGGGTGTTATGTTATTTTATTGAATGTTGATCATGTAGGGAATGTGTTGCTTGAGTAGTCTTATTTTATTGGGTAGTGATTATGTAGAGTATGTTTTATGTACAGTGAGTGTGCTGTTTGAATAGTACCATAGAAGTGAAAGTGTCTTGCTTAGTATGTAGGCTGTACCTCTGTGTATGTAACCTTGTGAGTCCTGGTATAGTTTTCACCTATGTGTATGTAACCTGGTGAGCTCTGGCATTGTTTGTAGTTTTTACTCGTAATTTTTTTGTTATCATGCCTGGTGCCTCAATTATTATTGGTACTGTTTTTATTTTCATGCCTCACATCCTGTTTATATCAATTTCAACATCCTTGATTTCGGCAGTTTCTTCACCTCCCGTCGGGCAATGTTTTGGTCAGAAGGAATTGAAATGTCATTCAGCGTACAGATATTTTTGATCCACTCTTTGATTATTATATCTGGACGGTTTGTCTTGATCTCCTTGTGAGTTTGTACAGGCTTGTCCAAGATGATTGTAGCCAAATCATTGTCATGTACTTTGTTTGGTATATGCCTGTATCACTTCTTTTCCGTTTTCACGTAAAATTGTCGGCATATTTCCCACTGGACATAACTCCCGACTCGATTATGTCTGGCAAGAAGTGGGAAGTCAGGGATGATTTTATAAACCACCTTATTGCGCTTGTTACATAGTCTGCACTTGATGTAACATATTTATTTACTGTTTTGTTCTTATAGTTATCTGTGGCTAGGCATTGATTTTGTGCTGCTAAAATCAAACATTCTGTTACTGCTTTAAGCTCAGCGCTTTTGAGCTATTGTTGGCTTTCACTCTGGCTTACTTTCTCTCTGTCGAGTCTTGAGGGACATTGGCCGTGGAGTGTATTTCTTTCCATATTTTTTTCAGTATTTTTTTGGAATTC
The DNA here is from genome assembly GCA_027124095.1 of Muusoctopus leioderma. Classification (NCBI taxonomy): domain Eukaryota; kingdom Metazoa; phylum Mollusca; class Cephalopoda; order Octopoda; family Octopodidae; genus Muusoctopus; species Muusoctopus leioderma. The sequence continues at coordinate 7,146 of JAOPJM010534160.1, forward strand.
CGTTTTGATTTTGTCTTTTGTTTTTTTAAACTTTCCTGTTGATTTGTTTTTATCTAAATCGTTTTCGGGTAGTTAGTTTCCAGTTTGTACTTTATCGTTTCTTTATATTTTTTGTTGTTTCCTTGTTAAATTTATCAGCTTTCATTTGCATGCTTCTAAGTATTTTTCTTGCCCCACTGTTGAACTTTTATTGTAGTTTTCTATTTGTATCAGAACGCGCCTTCCTTGTGTGCAGGGTAAGTATATCAGCTTTTCGTGGGATGGCTTCGAAACACTCTCAGTAGTTTCCTGGTTTTTTTTCTGTCTAAGCACTTCAATTCACTTAATTTCCAATTTATTATAGTGAGGCTAAAAATGTGTGAAGTTTACACTGCTTCGTTTAGTAAACGACCAACTGATGGATTGTTTTAAACGACATGTAAGAAAATCTAAGAAAAGATCAAGTGGAGATTTTCAAGGAGATGGTCTCCGAATGTGTGAAGCGTGCAAGAAATAGACGGCTGGAGGAAACCACATGTGAGGGCTATGAACTGCTGTACCTTAACAACCAGAGAGACGTAGGCCCTTTCTCACCTACTCTGACACCCAAGATTCTCACGGGCTCTTTCGGAACCAACGATTTCCAGTATCCAAATGCGGAGTAGATGGAAGCAGACGGTGATCAGAGACGTGAGGTGCCCTGACCAATCACAATTAACGGCTCTCACTCTTGTATGGGTGGGTTGCCTTTATTTGTTTTTATTTATATTTATTAACTCATAATTATATAAGTATGTATTTATATATTTTGTGTAATTTATGTGTTTGTATTACCAATTTTTAATGTCTCAATATATTACATAACGTTTTCCACTTCCCTTCGTTTTTATATAACCATGTTTTTATAACCCCAAACATCTTGTCAGACTCTTTAAAAAAAAATATTGTTGCAGGAATGAATGGGCTCTTGTTGCGAATAAAATCAAAGAATCATTATTTTTATTATTATTATTAAGGCAGTTGATTGGCAGAATCGTTAGAGCGCCATGTGGTATTTGTTCCGATTCTTTACGATCTGACCGCTGAGGTCAACTTTCCGTCTCATCCTTCCGGGGTCGATAAAATAAAGTACCAGTCAAGGTACTGGGGTCGATTTAATTGACTTACCTCTCATCCCAAATTCCTTGCCTTGTGCCTATGTTAGAAACAATTATTATTATTATTATTGAATTGGCAGTCGTTAGCATGTCGGACAGAATAACTTACGATATTCTTTCTGTCTCACTGTGCTCTGAGTTCAAATCCCGTCGAGGTCAACTTTGCCTTTCATCTTTCCGGGGTCGATAAAATAAAGTACCAGTCAAGTACTGAGGTTGTAGGCCTTGTGCCTATGTTAGAAATAATAATAATTATTGTTGTTGTTGTTGTTGCTGCTGCTTAGTCAGGAGGCAAGGCAGTGGCCATCACCCTTTTTCAGGGCCTCCGAGACTGGTGGAAGGGAGGGAGAAAGGTATCCTCAGACCGGAGACCTGGCCGGAATGCTTACAACAGGGTCGACTCCGCGAAAGGCATCGAAAAACCTGGTGGTGGTGGTGTTAAACCGAGCGGCGATTAAGTCTACCATCCAAATAAGCTACGGCAGGATTTGAACTCAGAACGCAAAAGAGCCGGAACGAATGCGCTCTAACGATTCCGCCAATCTATCGCTCTTGACTGTTACTTTATTTATCTATCCCGAAAGGATGAAATTCAAAGTTGACCCCAGCGGGATTTGGACTCAAAGGAAACATCGTATTTTAAGATCAAACTTTTAGTGACAGCACAGCATGGCCACACTAAATACGGAATACCTGTGACTAGAACGCTGATAAAAAAACTGAAGATCGGCTTAAATCCATTCACTGGACATCATATATCTATATGATGTCTGGGATGTTGCTTATATGGGTTGCTCTTACATTCAAGATATAGGTCTACTGAATCAAGGCTAAAGCAATTCAACAAGAACAAGAAAACGAAAAACAAAGAAACAAAGAACAATAGCAATAGATAAGCTGTCCACCTGTTGAGTTAAACTCTTAACTACAATCTTTCATGTCATAGCGCACTGACGACATATTGTCTCTACTCTGGCTCCTACTTATGTTTTTTTTTTACTCAGCCTTTTATTCGCTTAGTAAGTGAATTTAGCTACAGGGCAATTTGTAGCTAAACTCACTAAGCGTTTAGTAACATTCGTTCCATCATTGGGTGACAGCTGGGATTTTAAATTGATCTGTTGAGTGTGACTTGTGGGTGAGCTAACACAAAAGTAATTATAGTGATTGATAACTACAACAATAGTAAATGATGTAGAAAATGATGGTGTGTAGAAAACTTCAGGGAAGTTTGTCAAACATTTCAATCCTTTTATATTAGTAGTACAATTATTTCTTACTTAGGTCCTAAATCATAAATTTATTGAGAAAAGGACGCGAGATTATGGTTTTAGTACTACGAGTAAAAGAAAACAGCTTCAACTGGCGATCGAATCAGGAAAACGATCCAAAATGTTATTCCACTAATAAAGGGGGTTAGGCAGAATCTTTAGAGCGTCTGATAAAATGCCTTGCGGTATTCGTTCCGGCCCATTACTCTCTCTGAGTTCAAATCTCTCCGAGGTCAACTTTGTCTTTCATCCTTTCGGAGTAGATAAATACGGTACCAGTCCTTGGGTGCTTTTAGTGGAGTCGACTCTGTTGCAAACATCCGAGCCAGGTCTCCGGTCTGAGGATACCTTCCTCCCTCCCTCCCCCCATCCCTCTCACCAGTCTTGGAGAACCCGAAAAAGGGTGTCAGGCACTGCCTTCCCTCCAGACTAAGCAGTAAAAGAAAAGAAAAAATTGCGAAACTTCTTAATCGTTTAGAGCGGTGATTCTCAACGG
>JAOPJM010534187.1:2500-10048 GCA_027124095.1 Muusoctopus leioderma
TATTATTACAACATTTAAGTCTTGCATGTATTTTGTCTCTTAGCAAAGCGTTTGAGATTGTGGGCAGGAAAGATCTGTGGCAAATCATGGAAATACTAGGGTCCCCACCCCTACAAAATTCCCCAGCGTGATCATTCAGCTACATGAGGATCAGTGTGGCCAAGTCAGATACAACAACCAACTCCCAAGGGCCTTCTCAGTAGGAAACGGTATAAAGCAAGGTTGCGTTCCTCATGCCGACTCTCTTTGCCTTCTTCTTCAGTATGATGCTCGTAAGGGCCAGAGAATATCTTAACAAGAAGGACGGTCTCTATATCCGTTACAGCACCGATAGCTGCCTGTTCAACCTGAGGCGACTACAGTCCTATAGCAAGACACGGGAGCACTTCATCCGGGAGCTACCCTTCGCCGACGATGCCTTTGTTACCCACGGCGACTGCAGTCCTATAGCAAGACACAGGAGCACTTCATCTGGGAGCTATCCTTCGCCGACGATGCTCTTGTTGCCCACACAGAACCAGCCCTGCAGCGTATAACACCCTACTTCGCAGAAGCTGCTGAGCTGTTCGGACTGGAAGTCAGCTTGAAAAGGACAGAAGTTCTTCACTACCTACCCCACACCTCAGAATGGTTACCACCGTCTCTCTGCATCACCATCGGTGAGACAGAACTGAAGACAGTCCACCAGTTCAGTACCTGGTGTACAGCCAGCATCCCATCAGATGCAAAGATCAACAAAGAGTTTGACAACAGACTGGCAAAGACAAACAGAAGAGTGTTGCGTCAAACACATAAACCCAAATAGTTTCCGTCTACCAAATTCCACTCACAAGTTATTGGTCAAGTATCGGTCAATAATGCCATTTTAAAAAATTTTTTAAGCTGGAAAAATATAGCCGATTAAATGTACTCTAGTATTTTACTGCTATGTATTTTATGAACTTCGAAGGGGTGTAAATCAAAGGCGACCAAAACAGGATTTGAACTCATAACGAAAAGTTACGAAACTAAATATTGTAAGATATTTATTGTGGCTCTCTACCGTTTTAGCCAACTCGTCGAATTATAAAGTTTGGTAAAGTTTGATAAGGCTAGTTTTTTAAGTGGGTTTTTTTTTTATGAACCCACTGTTTCACAACTTTTTACAAGGATCGTTAGCTTGGGATAAAACAACTTGATTGCTTATTTACCATTTTGTAATGTGATTGCTAGTTACACATGGTCTTAGTTGCTAGGATTCCTAATACTATCAGAAAGAACAAAAATAAAAACAAGAGAAATACAAGTGCAACGATAGCGTACCAATATAGGACCCGACCATTTAAACAGCAGTTGTTTTCAGCTAACAGTTACCGCAATACGAAGGACATGTTTTGAGGAATCATATAACATACAGACAGCTATATCTAAGTGAAGTATATGACATATATTTGTGATCTCCTATTCGAATGTACTCCTTCATTAGAAATGATATCACAATGGCTAACAAATAAAACATCGAATTAATTTTTGCCAGAGTCATTATTTGGACATGGGTAGCTTTATATAAGGCGGTGAATTGGCAAAAGCCGTTGAGTGCCCGTTAGAATGCTTCGCGGTGTTCGTTCTGGCTCTCCGCGTTCTGAGTTCAAATCCCGCCGTGGTCAAACTTTGCCTTTCATCACTTCGTGGTCGATAAATAAAGTATCAGTCCAGTACTAGGGTCGATTCTTCTCTCTCTCTCTCTCTCTCTCTCACACTCTCTCTCTCTCTCTCTCTCTCTCACACACTCTCTCTTTCTCCCTGGAAGAAATATGCTGGAGAGAGGATGGGTATCGCCAGATTTAAATAAAACGGAATCGGAACCATACATCGTACTAGTCAGTCCGCAGAACCATCTTCTCTCAATGTAAATGTTTTACAAAACCAGGAAAATATTTTTTTTTTAAAAACAAAACAAAAAACTATTCAGCAATTTTGACAAAACCAAATTAGTAATTAAATTGTAAGAACAAAATTAAATTTGTTTGTTGCTATTGATTTAGTAAAATGTCTTTTATTCCAAGAATTTTCTTGGAATAAATGTGTGTTTTTTTTTCTAATTTGCTTTTCTCCTTGACTCTCTACTACTGTATTATGTCTTATTTCTCTTAATACAGTAAATTGAATACTTCAACTTCAAAAAAAAGATTTTAAGATATGCTGAAAGCACAGAATGGTTTCGATGTTTCTGAATTATTAGGTCAGGGCCTAATGATGATTACCATCATCGCACCAGATGTAGTACTGATTCCGGGGTTAAGACAAACAAATATAATTAATCTAAAAGTGAACGGATGTAGTTTATTTATTATATCTGACTGTTTTATATGAGTTTCCTTATAAATAAATCTAGTTTTGGTGCTTTGCTATTTTCCTTCAGAGCAAACATATTCAAAGAAAGAAAGAGAAATTACCACTATTTACCCATCAAATTATTTCTAGCTTGTTCCGTGCCATTGTGGAATCGGTGCTATTGTATGGGTCCACTGTTTGGACACTCACCAAACACCTGGAGGCAAGACTTGATGGTGCTTACAACCCTATGTTATGGGTTATTCTGAATATCTCCTGGAAAAAGCATCTAACCAAATAAAGACTATACAGCGATCTTAATGCAATCACTGATGTCATTAAAGAGAGACGCGTGCGCTTTGTAGGACATTGCTGGAGAGCTAAACAAGAACTCATTAGTGATGACCTCCTATGGACACTCCGATACGGATATACTCGGGCTGGCCGTCCAGCAAAAAACCTTCATCGACCAGCTCTGTACGGACACGGGATGTTGCTTTGCTGACATTCCGAATGCTGTACGGTATCATGATGGGTGGCGTGGTCAAGGAAGGAAAATCCGAGCAAACTCGACCAGATGATGATGACGATCCCTCAAAAATCCCTTCATAACCAAAACATTAGATATCCCCATGATCCACTTTAAGTTTAATGAGTGAAATCGCGTAATAGCCAACACATTAGTAACGAAATTTCGACTTTGCAAATAGCTATAACATATCCACCAATCGTGTTTCAAGTAATTTGTGTTGACAAAAAATGCTTGCTAAAACAGAAAGGACTGTACTATGTACGTACAGAGAGAACTAAAACACAAAAATCGATCTACAGTTGCGTGGTCCCTATTTTTTATGAAATGGGTCGTTTTCTTAAGAACTATTTCCTACAGATGTGTGTAGCCATGCTTTCAGAAGCTGTGATAGTCTCTATCCTTTCTAGCTGGGACTAGAAATAGTTTCTACTGCTGTAAATAGCCATATATATTTATTTTCGATGACTTATTTATCATTGCTGGAACTAGAACTATGTTTTTTAATAGATAATAATAATTTCTTACATTGGCACAAGGCCAGAAATTGAGGGGAATAGGTCGATTAAATCGACCCCAGTACTTGAATGGTACTTTGTTTATCGACCCCGAAAGGATGAAAGACAAAGTTAACCTCGGCGGGATTTGAACTAAGTACGTAAAGAGCCGAAGACAATCGACCCCAGTGCTTGACTGGTACTTTGTTTATCGATCCCAGATGGATGAAAGGCAAAGTTGGCCTCGGCGGGGTTTGAACTCAGAGCGTAGAGGCCGGAAAGAATAATGAAAGGTATTCTGTCCGACGTGCTAATAACAACAACAATTGTCATTCAATTTTCACTAGGCCTCATTCATTCCAGAAAATGGGCTTACAGGATGTATATGTACATAGTTATATAAAAATGAAGGGTTAAATGAGATGACTGAAGACCGTGATGATTGGTGACACACAGTGCGAGAGAGGACCCGCCACCCGCAGTGCAATCTGGCGAACTGATCATTGGAAATAACAATAATAATGGTGATGGTGGCATTCCACTCCTATTTTCAGCACCTTTTGTTTTACCACGCCTTGTCCTATCCCATCTACCATTCTGTCTATTCAGCACCCTCTGATCTACCACCCCTTGTCCTAACCATTATACCATACTGTCTGCATTGCAGAGGATGGCGTCTGTTCTGCACTTCCACCCCCACCCACTATGACTACCAGTTTATCTCCACACTCCATCACGCCTTCTGTCACTCTGCCTCCTCCATCATGATAGGTTGGCATCGGACCTATCCATACCTGCCTGCCACCCTCTGCTCTACTCTACTCATCCTTAATGGTCATCTATGCCATCTATTATTTATTTTCCCCTTGTAATCTCTGCTTTCTGTCCTTTACTTCTCATGCATAACCTGTCTTCTACTCATACTCCCCACGCCCTCTCACACATCTTTCACCTTCTACTCGCCTCCTCAGTCCTTTCTCCCAATCTCAGCTCCCTCTTTTCACCCATACTAATACTCTTACCTTTCTCACCCCTTCATACATAACCTATCTTATATTCACACTCTCAGGTCACGTTTGTCATCATAGAACGGAGACTATGTAGAGTAGAGAGGACTCTTTAGCCTGCATGAGACTAGGCACCCTCTTTAGTGCTGGTGCCATGATAAATACACCCAGTGCACTCTGTAAAGTGTTTTGGTGATCGATCGGAGACAACAGGGTGGAGAGGGACCTTTGGTCATGTTTTGGACTTTACAACCTCTCTAGTATTGGCGCACCTAATACACTCTGTAAATTGGTTGGTGATAGGAAGGGCAGCCAGCTGTAGAAACCAAGCCAAATGAAACATTCAAGGGAGACGTGGTCCTCCGACCCATCAAGGAGAGTGGTGACTCCAATTAGGATCGTTGCAGCCCTCCAACCCATGCCAGCATGGAAGACGGGCATAGACAAAAATGATGATGATGATGAATGATGATATAAAAAATTGCTAAATTATATAAGTAATTACACAAAATCAAAATAATATATATATATCTAAATATCAATAAATGAATAAGCAAATAAGGAAAACCCATCCACGCACAGGTGAGAAGCCACCATCTATATTTGGTCAGAGCACCTCATGAGCACAGCTACCTTTCACTCCTTTTATTTGAACTTAAAACTCCCGAAAGTGCCAGTGAACATTCTCAGTGTTGCACTAGGCTCGAACCCTGACACATCTTCTTGGTAATTCCCATTTAGTTCTTGATAATCTGCTTGCTTGATAGACTTGTGTGTGATGCAGAGGCTCTGCTTGTTTTTTTTGTTGTGCCTCATCCTCAGTTTTAAAATCCATGTTACACTCACATATGCCCTCACTCAGTCAATAAAGGAAATATGATTCCATACATCATTTTGCACTTTGTTCAACTCTTCTTTTGAGGGCAATTGGAAACACTTTCCTCATTCGTGAAGCAGAGATAAATCACCTTCCCTTTTCCTGTTCTTGAATAAATGCTTCAGGCAAGGAAGCACTTTCTTTGGTGACATACTGCTGCCATGCTGTGTTTTCTCCGACGGCTAAGAAATGTCTAATACTTCAGTTTTTCCTAGTAGCGCTAGCAAGAGTTGTTGCTGTTATTTTTGTTAATACTTTTGTTTGTGTCGTGTAAATATGTTTTCACTTGTTAGAATGTTATCTTTGTTTTCATTTGATAAAATGTATGTGTCTGCCTGTTTAAGTGAATTTGTTTTCTTTATTCTATTTGTATTCTATGTTGTTATGTTCATTGTTACTTGAGTGGGACATTTCTCACTCCTCTAGAATGAGATGCCATATCAGAATAGTAAACAATAGGAGCAGTTTGACAGCACATCTGTTCATGCTGAAGCACAATGATAATAATATTAATAATTCTTTCTAATATTGGCACAAGACCAGAAATTTTAGGGGAGGGGTAAGTCGATTAAATTGACTCCAGTATTTGACTGGTACTTTATTTATCAACCCTAGATGGATGAAAGGCAAAGTTGACCTTGGCAGAATATGAACTCAGAGGGCAAGGCATTCTGTTCGATGCACTAATGACTCTCCCAATTCGCTGCCACCTGATAATAATAGTAACAACAATAATAATAATAATAATAATAATAATAATAATAATAACAACAAAAGGACTTTGAAATAGAGGTCTCAAAAATGTGGCATCTAAACACAACCACTGTGCCTGTGATCATCGGAGCTTTGGGGATGATATCAAATGGCGCCCTTAAACACTATGATAAGATACCAGGAAACCCAAAAGCATCAGAATTACAAAAAAAGTCCTCATGGGTACAGCCCACATTCTAAGAAAAACACTGTCAACCTGAGAATATTTGAATCGTTTAAAATATTACAGACTTTTAGACTGTTAATTCGTAAATATTACAACAAACTTTTAATGGAATCTTAATTCTCAGTATTTAGTCTCCTTTTCCTGAAATATATCATTGCTACTCATAAATAACAGCCACAGTAAGACGTCTAATTTGCTGCTTTTTGAGGTCACTGGGTGAGACATAAAACTCGTATAAAAGAAAGCAACATCAGACATAAAACTCGTATAAAACAAAGCAATATCAAAACATAATAATTATAATAATAATGATTTCTTTTATTTGCCACCAGGATGACGGATGAGGGACAATTATAAAGACAGACATAAATTGTGGGGATTTACATACAAAATCGAATGAGTAAAAATATTTATAAGTACACATAGTATACAAATAATGATGAATGGTGATGATGTAGCCCTCCTCATACAGGAAGACCTCCATCTAGGTCCAATCGAGGAACCCCACAGATCCAAGATCACCCTGAACACCAAGGGCAAGTACCCTCTCCAACTGTTGTTCTCCGACCTACAGGCGCATACTTTAGAGCAGTCCCATCCACTCTTGCCATTTTCGCCACTCCCTCAAACTTTTCTCCACCCTCACATTCCTTTTCAAGTGAAACTTGAAAAGGTCGATGAGGGCTCGACCAAAGAAGAAAGTGTTTGTCCCCAGACCTTTCAGCCTCGTACACCACACAACTTTCGCTGTAGCCACCAGACAGAGGAAAACAGCCTTCCCTGCTCGGTTAAAGGAGGGCAGTGGTACAATCATCACGATGGACTCGGCCGACAGCCGGATCCGTCCTACACGCGACAGTAGCTGTTCGACAAATCTCCACAAGTCAGTAATTCATGACACTGAATGAGTGCGTGCAGAACGGTTTCATCGTTCTGCACGCATCTCGGACAGGTCCGTCTGACGGCACTTCCGTGTCTGTAGAGTTTATCCCGAACCGGTAGCGCCCCTCGGTAGCTCTGCCAGGCCAAGGACGTCTGGAAATTATCTATAGTGGTCCCCGACCCTAAAGTTCTCCGGAACAGACTAGCCAGTTCGTTTTCGACGACGCCCAGATTTTCCCCGAGAACGTCGTCGCTCTTTGCCTCCACGAACCCTCTATAGATTGCTAGAGTGGAACTTCCACCGATCCCATTGCCGCTGGTAATTTGTAACCAGAGCAAAGACAACAAAAGTCCCAAGGGAAACTAAACGGAGACGAAAATACTGAATGGACGAAAACATGAACAACAACACCAGCGATAAGAACATCAGTATACACACACACACACACACACACACACACACACACACACACACACACACACACACACACACACACACACAC
>JAOPJM010534196.1:0-10047 GCA_027124095.1 Muusoctopus leioderma
GAAAAAATATATATATATATATATATATATATATATATATATATATATATATCCCGCAAGACAATATATAAAAATATAACCCAAATAACACAACTGAAATCTCTAATCTGATAAAAATTAGAGACAACCTTAAACATTACACGCCAATACCACAGACAGAAATAAAACTCAGCATTAAACAACTAAACACGGAAATAAGAAAGAAAATAAACCAAAGAAAAGCAGAAAACTAGCAAAAACTTTATCTAACATAAACTACAAAACAATCAGCAAAACACTATACAAAATAATTAGCAACTTTAACTGCCACAACACACGCCCCAATAACAACTACAAGTAACTTGCCCACATTCCAACAGCAAGAGAACTGTTATCAAATACTTCAAAATCTGTCAACAAAAACCACACAAGAAAGACAGAAACACAAAATGTAAGATACACACCTTCCACCTAGACCAGAACCATGACTTATTTCATTAGGTACCAGAATAGTTATAAGGAAATCTAAAAGTCCAAAAGCTTTGCATCTCAGCAATTCCGAAACACATAGGGCCTAAAGGAGTTGTGACACTCTCCAACATCTTCAATTTCTCATACTAACACTGCCAGTCCAATCAGGTCATTTGGAGCATGGTTTGATTTTTTAACACAGAAAGTCTGTAGGGAGAAGTTGTTCTCCGAGACAAAACCCACAGCGAGAGCCGTTGCACGTTTAGGCGTACATAAGCCTGTTATATATATATGTATATGTCTTTATTTTGATCTCCGCTGTTTCGTGTGCTTATACTATTTTAAGCTCAGCCTGGCAAGCTTCCGCACACATCCGTAAATGTTTTGTTTACTGATTCTATATAGGAATAGAAGTTCCTAGCTAGCTCCAAATGACCGGCTTGGTGCCTGTCACTGAAGATACGATACTTACGTCGAAACGCCGGTATCTGGCAGCCCAATCAGGTCATTTGGAGCATGATGTGTTGTTTTAACACAGACAGTCTGTAGGGAGAAGTTGTTCTCCGAGACAAAACCCACAGCGAGAGTCGTTACACGTTTAGGTGTACATAAGCGTGTTATATATACATGTACACATCTTTATTTTGATCTCCGCTGTTTCATGTGTTTATACTATTACAATTCTAAAACATGATAAAATTTTAACGAAAGCTGTTTCACATAGACACATCACACTTCTATGCACAACCTCGACAATTCTAGACGCATCCTTGATATTATCAACATGGATTCACACTACTACACTTAATCACTCATAAACATAACAAAGAATACATGACAATTTCAGTAGCAACAAAAAAACCTACCAGCACTATTTTAACTATCACTGTCATCGGAAAAGCTTTTGACTCCATTGCCCGTTACCTATTTATAAACAAAATACTCTACAACTCCTTAAAAATAACACAACACGCCTGCAGGCGAACTATTTCTCAAGTTGCCAAGCTTACATAGAGTGCAACAGCACATCGAGAATCTGTAATTTCCCAAACGGTCTACAGCGGTCAAGATCCATTCACTTGCCCACTCTTTTTAACTTATACACAGAACCTCATATGCCGATGACATTATAGTTACCTTCTTCCCCCCATTTCCTAGACACAACTAATCCGATCTTGCATCAACCACCTAGAAACTTGGCGCCATACGAATAAACTAAAAGTATCACCTACCAAATCCACCAATCCTTTGTTAACAGCAACACCAAATAACATCAGATACAACTAACACCATAAATGTAACACACACAGAAGACAAACATATATTACAACACCTCCACACCATTAATAGCATATTAACTAATCAGTTTGTGCTACAGTAAGCCAACATTAAACACACTAATACTAGTGTACAATCATGAATTAAGCCCGTTCTGCTTGGGTCTCCAATCTCTCAAGAGCAAATCAGAACAAACTACAAATAACGTAAACAGCACATTAACACAGGTTCCTCACAAACCACAGACAACCTACTCAGTGAAACAAAATTATTCGAAATGAATGACCTCCTAGGAATGCAAGGAGTACATTTTGATGCTGCTGCAAGCTCCAACCCATACAGTCCCTACTACTACTACTATATGTTTAATAACTCCTAAACACCTAAACACATCCACAGCAATACTGTAGATCCAACGACGGAGCCTCTAAGCTTTCGCGTGACCTGCTAGAAATGACAGCCAAATCTCCCTCAAATCTCACCCAACCTGTTATCTTTAAAATAAAAAGAAGAGAAAGACACCTGAGACAATGTAGACCTAGATGTCCCTAAAAATACGGTAGGTCACCGCTGGAATGCTTTTGATCATAGATCTGCTGAATCATGGTTGATCTGTGACTAAACAACAACAAATGCAGCACCTTCCTAAGTAGTATATATTTCTCTTCTTACCTTCTCTCTTTCTATCCCTCTCTCTCTTTCTATCCCTCTCTCTCTTTCTATCCCTCTCTCGCTTTCTCTCCCTCTTTCTCTGTCAATAGAAATACTAGTCCAACCATAGTTTTCCCATTGGAAGATTTAAACTTTCGCATTGCAAGCTAACACTTGTCAGTTGTTTGTTGTACCACTCCAGTTCATCCTTGATCGAGCAGACTTATGATCAAATGGATTCAAGCCATGACCATCCCATTCACCCAGGACGACAACATCCAATGTGTCTTTTCTAAGACTGTAGAGTGTGGTTTAAGGAAGATTTGACTCCTTTTCTAGGAGATCAAGCCACCACATGTATATGCTCCCTCGTTGGCTAGTAAAATGTTCACTCGCCTCCCTGGTGGGGAATCGAACGCCGGTCACCAGCGTGATAGGTAAGGATATTTACCACTATACTACCGAGGATAATACTTGTCAATTATACAAGTAGGTGGATGGGACATTGAAAGTCGTGTGTCTTTGTCAGGCCAATGACAGTAATCAAACCACCGAACCTTCCGTTAGCAGCCTAGCAACTTGGCAAATGGTGGTTCCTTGCAAGAATAAAGAAAATGTAAAACAAATTTGGAGTCACTTTGATGGAGGGGGATTGTCACTTCCGGAGTTTGATAAGCAGACTATTTTTGAAATACATTTATCATTTTTGGCGCATTTGTTGACATTTTTAAAAAAAGGACCAGTGTGTACCGGATGTGTAAAGTAAACATCCTGTTATTGTCAAAACTATATTAAAAGACTGGGATTTCTTTAGAGATGCTTTCGGTTCCATTTTATACAAAATAATGCCTGGCTCTTAATAGTTTTTAGCGATCTAAATTGCAACTATGGCAGTCAGTATTGTTTACATGGTCTGTCAGTGGTGTTATGCTCTGATTAATCGGTGTTTGTTGTTTAGCCCAACGTCAACTCTGATCGAATAGGCCTATGATCAAAAGCGTTCCAGTTATGACCATCCCGTCTTTTCTTATGTACAGTGCACACAGACTACATTACGCAATGTGTCCTTGTTTTCTAAGTTGTTGTTAAGGTGTGATTTAAGGAGAATAAGTTGCTATTTCAAGCAAGTCGAGCATCCACGGAGAGCCTCCACTCTTTGGCTCACTTAATAAATTGTGTAATACATGACCTGTAAATGATGAGTTTCCTCTCTTAGGCTTGCTTAATCAATGGTGTAATATTATGTCTGTCAATAATGTTATACTGTGCTCAGTCAACGACTCTGGTTTTGAACCTTTTGGGGTCTAATCACCCCTTAAATCTACAGTAAGCACCCGAGCATTCCTGACTTCTAATGCAAACTGCTATCTACCTTTAAACAAAGTGTCTATCGAACAACCAGCCAGTCAGATCAGGCAGAACATTTACTCTTCAAAATTTATGATCCCAATTTTATATAATTTTATTTTCCAATTTCGGAATCAAAACTTATATCTTTCAGATGTTAAAGGAAGATTATTCCGCATTCCCTATTATCTCTCACGACGCTCATGCTGAGGTACTCCTCTAGGTTGAGACCCGCGGGTCAACGGTGCTATACAAGTATACAAGAATGTGTGATATATCAGTTGGGTTATATACAGTGTTCAATAGTTTATGTTATGCAGCAGTTAGCCTTATTATGACATTATAAATTGAGTGAGCCAGTAGTCATAAAGTGGTGTTATACAATGGTCAGTCGTGTTTATATATATATATTAGCCAATGTGTAATATCGATTTCTAACATTAGCACAAGGCCACAAATTTTAGTGGGGGCGGGGTATAGTCAATTAAATCGACCCCAATACTTGATTGGTACTTTATTTAATCGATCCCGGAAGGATGAAAAACAAGTTTGACCTCGGCGATATTTTGATCTTAGAACGTAAAGATTCATAAATAAATACCGCAAGGCATTTTTATCCAACGCTCTAACGATTCTGCCAATCCATCGTCCTTAATGCGTAATATTATCCATTCAGTGACGTCACACTATACAATCGTCACTCATTGATATATATTTGTAATATGTTAGTCAGGGGAATTAAGAGAAATACCCATGGCATTTGCAAGCCCTCCCACATTGTGAGATGTTATACAGGAGCCTATCAATGATGTTGTTTCAGTGAAATCATAGTTTCTATACAATGATTAGTAATGTTGTTAGTTGTGTAAACGTTTTGACAGTCAGTACTGTTGTAATGTAGTTAGTGAATGATGCTATATATTGGTCAGTCGGAAACAGTATGCAGTACAAAGTCACTGATGTTATAGTGTTCAGTCCGTAGTATTTATACTGTGACTAGTTTACGTAGTATACTATGAAAGTGATTAAGTGAAAGGTATATGTCGGTTATTAAAATATGCAAACTGCAGCCACTCAAACAGTGGTCAGTCAAAGATGTACATTGCATTGGTTAGTAGAAGATGACATGCAGAAGCTCAGTCAGTAACATTAAATTGTGGCTGGACGAAGCATTTCTACATTGCTCAATAAAGTATGTTATGCAATGGTCACAGCAGTGAGTCACTGACATGGTGCATTGATCCGTGAAAGCTTATTGCTCTTAGGCAAAGCCTGTAAATGCCGACTTGTTTGCAACGTATCATTCCTACATATTGTAGGCTGCTTCAAATTTAGAGTTCTCTCAATATTGATCTGGACAAGGTTGTTTTCGAATTGACAGCCTCCCTTTCTAATCGATTTTAATTTTGTATGGATCATGTTCGAAAAGCTTTACTGTATTCTTAAGTTGTTCTATTAGCTCTTAAGTAATTTATATGAATGAACTCTCTTTGATCACTGGTGGAATTCCAAGATATCGTCTTTATTGACGTTGGCTTTTTCTGTTATTTTCATATATCATATCTCACTACTTCCATTAGCCAGTGATACTAGACTGGTCATTCAAAGATAAGCAATCAGTAAAGAAATGTTATCCAAATATCAGTAATATTAATATGAAATATTGAATTTCTGACCACATTAAGTTGGCCAGAAAACAGTGTTAGGCAATAATCATTTAATAATGTGATAAAGTAAGAAGTATCGATATATTGCAGTCTTGTTTATTATAGTTTTGTTTTTTTTTACTTTGAATACCACCATCAGTTTAAAAGTAGAAATATTCACCTTTCAGAGTTACTAGTCAACGTATGATAAGGATTCACTATTCATTCCTTTAATTAGTGTAGAGAAAACGATTCAATCTCAGCTCTGTAAGCCATCAAACAAATCGTCTCATCAGCTTCCTGTTATGTGGGAACTTCCACCACCATGCCTCCACTTTTCTCGCTAACATTCTCTCCAATCTTATCTGGTCTATTGCTAACGAAATAAGAGCTGCAAGATGTATCCCTATAATGACACTTAACTTTCGGTGCTTTAGTCTATCTAGTTGTGGAACAGATCATACATATAGTTCAGCACACCACTGTGGGCACTAGATACAGTGTATTTTCTTTTTTTCTTTTTTTAGCTACAGTTCAAATCATTCCATGAACAATTTCTACCCCAGAGAAGGGGATGTCTCCCAAATGTTGAAAACTAGGATAAGGGCTAGTGCACTTAACCTAGCATTCAGAATGACCGAGAAGTAGCTGATGTGCTGTAGTGAAAAATCGTTCTCATATCATATTCAATCAATAGTCCTACCTCAATAACTCAGACTTATAAACCTATCCGAGTATTTCTTCGCCACTAGCTTTTGTGTTGATTCAATCAAAATAAATTAATAACAAAATGAAGAGAAACAAGAGTATTTAGTGACTGGAGACTAACAGCATATGTACAAAGGTATAGTAACGCATTGCTAACTGCGATTCTTGTATATATTTAGCAAGGAATTTGATTTGAAAACATGAGGTGAAACAGATATGGTTACTGTGATGCAGTGAATAAAACATCATTTAGAGGCAAGTCCATGCCGTCGAACAGTGAAGTAGGCCGCTGGACCGACGGACCGGTTAAGTTGCTTTGGGTCTGGCCCGGTCCAGACATCCAGGTGGACAGGAACTGGAACGCTGTTATAAGCAGGGTGGCCAGTCCCACCCAGAAAAAGGCTGAGAAGAAGCTATCTCTGAAAGATCGTGCAGTGGTGGCGAACACGTACATCGCCTCCGTAATATATTACCGATTGACGGTCATGCTTTACCCCAGTTTCGTTTGATCAGATTGGAGCGTCTCGTCTGCTCTTTCGCTTCTTGTGGGAGGGATGCGTTCCACTGGTCAGGCGGTTCATCTGCTGCCAACACCTTCTGCTTGGAGGGCTCTGTGTGACGTGACTGATGATGCGCAGACACACATTCAGGCTGCAGCATCTGCTGAAATTACTGGAAGTATTGTCCCTCTTTGTCAGACACGTTTTCTCACTGCTCATCTCTCTCTCTCTTTTGGAGCTGTAGTCCTGGGTCAAGCAAAGACGAAAACTGGGTGACTGGAATATGGAATGTTGCCGGGTGCTCAAAGCCAATCGGATAATGCACCCGGTGGTATTTCCACGTTAGCATTCTTTAGAGGATAGGTGGGGAACAGCAACGACGTTCTCGGGGAATCTCTGGGCGTGGACGAAAATCAACTGGCTGGTCTGTTCCGAAGAACTTTCGGCCCAGACACTGTGGATACGTTCCAGAAAGCCCTGGCCTGGCAGTGCTACTGAGAGGAATTGTTGTTTTGAGAATAACTCGACGGTTACGGAAATGCTGTCAGTCGGGCCTGTCCGAGATGCGGGCAGGGTGATGAAACCGTTCTGCACGTATTCAATCAGTGCCCGAGCATTGCGGATGCATCCGGAAATCGGCCGATCCCATCGTGATATTCACCCCGGGAACGCCTTTCTCTGGCCAGGAAGGGCAAGCAGTTTTTCCTTGTCCGATGGCCAGGGTGATAGGCCTGGGGGCAGATACTTTACACTTTAACCAAGACCTCATCGACGTTTTCGATCTCCTCTTCGATATGAAGGTGAGTGCTGAGAGGGAGGTGCTGCCTTCCAGTAAATTTATCAAAAGGTATGTGAAATTGGCGAGCATGGCTCGAGTTAATGGGCCTACTTTCAGCATGCGTATGTAGGCCGGAGTAATAGCTAGGAAAGGGCACTTAACCTTAGCTGTCAGGGTTATCCAGTATCTATGGAATTTCTTGATTGGCCCTAGATGATAGTCCCACTATATGAACATTTTGTGCACTGTCTATGCGTTCACATTCATTTTTGTTTCTTTTTCTCGTTCGTTTGATTTCGGTGTAAACCTACACACTTTTCGTAACCTGTCCATGTAATGTCCCCTCATCCGTCACCCTTGTAGCAAATAACGACTCTGCGAATTGGCAGAGTCATTAGCGTGTCGGACAGAATAACTTACGGTATTCGTTCTGGCTCACTACGCTCTGAGTTCAAATCCCACCGAGGTCAACTTTGCCTTTCATCCTTCCGGGGTCGATAAAATAAAGTACCAGTCAAGTACTGGGTTGTAGACCTTGTGCCTATGGTAGAAACAATTATTGTTATTATCATTATCTTTGAGCCTCTTGTTTTCATCTCGTATCACCGGGTCCAAACCATGGTCCTGGGGTTATGCAAGGTAGATGTTGTTACTTTTGAGGACAGCACTCTCCGTAGTATATGTACTGTTCCTAGGAGGGTCGTTTTTTGAGCTCTTGTAGAGTGATGTTTCCTGAGATTTTGTTGGTGAATTTTTCTATTTTTTATTAACCCAACTCCTCCGATCACTACTGGTATGGTTTGGGTATTCATAGCCCACATTCTGGAGATCTCAATCTCAAGGTCTTTATATTTAGACAGTTTTTATGTGAGCTTAACTCATGTGTTACGGTCTGCTAGTATTGTCATATCGATCAGCATACATGTTTTATCGTTGGCGTTTTTAATTATGATGTCTGGCATGTTTCTTTGATTTCCCTATCTGTCTGCGCTGGCATGTCCTACAGGATGATATCATCATTCTTGGTAACTGTTTCTGATTTGTGGTCATACCGTTTTTCAGGAATTTTGATGTTATATTCCCTGTAGATTTTCCAGTGTAGGTATGCTACTGTCTTGTTGTGGCGGTGGATATATTCGATTTTGCCAATACTGAGCAGCCGGAGATGATGTGGTCAGTAGTTTCTACAAAGGTTCCATATATCCTACACATTTTGTCCATCTTTGATGACGCGATGGTGGTATGACCTGGTACTAAGACTTTGATTTTATGCGGCGATGATAAAGCCTTCTGTCTCTGCCTTGAGTCCAATACCCTTAAGCCATCGATTTGTCTGTTGTTGGTCAACATCAGCCTCTTTAAGCCTTTGTGGGTATTTGCCATGCATAGCTTTTCCTTCCCAGTTTTTCCTTATTTGTTGGTGGCCATGTTGTCTTGCCTTTTGCTTTATTAAGATGTTGTTGCCTCGTTTTCATTTTGTGTTAATTCAGGGATCATTTCTAGAAGGGGGTCTTGTGATGTTGAAAGGTAGGCGTCTAGGCCTATGGTGGTGGTTTTGTAGGCTAGTTTGAGTTGTACCAAACCTCTACCTCCATCTGCTCTTGGTAGGTAAATTCTGTCAACATCTGTCTTTGGATGGTGCATCTTGGCTATTGTCAGCATTTCCCTTGTTTTAGTATCTAGTTTCTTAATTTCACTCACTGTCCAGTTTATGATGTTGAAACTGTACGTTGAAACTGTACGATGAAACTGTACGCCGCCGAACATGTTGAAACTGTACGCCGCCGAACATGTTGAAACTGTACACCGCCGAACAACAAGCTCAAGTTATGCTTCACACACCTGCCCACAAACTCGTCCCTCAATATATGGGGAAAAGAAACAAAAGTTTCAGCCAGGGGCATTGATAGCAATATCTCCCCCTGGCTAGTTCACGGCTTTGTAGAACAATATTGCAAGGTGGTGAGTGCGGAGATAATAAGAAATGATATGTGGTCAGGGAGTGGGGTCACCATGAACTTCCAAGTCCTTATGACCCTTCAAGACTAAAGAACCATTCCGGAATTCTGCCAAACCGTGGAGAATAGGGCTACAGGGCAGAAGGCCCTCTTGTTATACTTGTGGCAGTAAAGGCAATCTGAGGGCTTTCTGCCTTAAAGATATCGAAAAACGGAGGAGGGGTGAGCGGGTTGCAGAGAGCACCGCTACACTAGAATCTTCAGCCATAACACAGGTTAGAGTTCCGGAAGTGAGTGAAGAATCCGATTCAGCCCCAGTCCTGGAGGCAAATATTTCCGAGGTAATCTCTCCCAGTCCGGAGATAACAGAGGAGGTTACCTTACGCCAAGTCTCGGCGCTCCGCACTACAGCACAGGCAGCAAGTGACGCCACTCCATCTTCGTGCGACAAGCCGACCAAGGAGCAAAACAATAAAAAAGGAAAGAAAAGAAAAAACAGCTCCTAAAAGAGGAACGAACCCCAGGAGAAAGCCCCAAAGACATGTGAGGCGGTGTCCCCTCCTCAAGCAAACAATTATAGTGGCAGCGAGGACGATGCTCAGCACAACGGCAACATAGAAGCCTTGTGTGAGGAGGCGCACCCACCTCAAAAGCACAACAGTAAGAATAACGATGTTTACCAGGAAGAAGAAGAAGAAGAAGAAGAAGAAGAAGAAGAAGAAGAAGAAGAA
>JAOPJM010534213.1:0-10047 GCA_027124095.1 Muusoctopus leioderma
GATGATGATGATGATGATGATGATGATGATGATGATGATGATGATGATGATGATGATGATGATGATGATGATGACCTTTCATTGACACAGGATGTTATTTCCTAGATTTGAGATATGGTTGCTGCTGTTTAAACCCAGGTCAGCCCTCATCAAGTAAACTTATGATCAAAGGCGTTCTAGCCATGATCATCATGTCTTTTTGTATATATCAGGAATTAGATTGTCCAGTGTGTCCTTTTGGGGGGACAGTAGGGTGTACTTTGAGAGAGACCTCACTGCTACTTCTAGCAGGTCAAACTACCACATACATGTGCCCTCATTAGGCCCATATGGTTTTACTGTCTTATGAAACAATAATCTTAGATATTAAATTGTGCACTACTGAGATATAGGATAAATACATATGTCTGTACTGAAAAAGCAAAAGATTTAACTGAAACTGCGTAACTGTGTAAATATACATGTTGACAAATCCAAACATATGTCTTTTCAATGCATTTCTCCACATACAGAAAAAGAGTGAATGATCTGACTTGGGTTTTGACTCCAATTAGAGTCATCCTCAGAGACCATGTATACCTCGTTCTGTCCACAGAGAAATACACAACTAATGGCTCTATAAACCCACCATATATGGTATTGTCAGCAAATTGGAAGTACCAATTTGCATAATATTAGTGCCTACACTGGTAGTTAATTCTATTAAATAGTAAATTGTGCACTAAGCAGCTGAGATATAGGATAAATACATATCTGGACTGAAAAAAATACAAGATTTAACCGAAGTTGCATAAATGTGTAAATAAACATATTGAAAAATGTAAACATATGTCTTTTCAATGCATTTCAAAACTAATGGCTTTATAAACCCACCAAATATAGTAGTGCCAGTGAAATGGCCAACTGGGTATAGATTTGGTTAACCAGCTCATGGATTGAGGTTTCAAATAGGTGCATACCAGGCTTTGGAATGGTGGGAAGTACATTACCTGTGATAGACTAACATCCAATCCAGTGGGAGCTTTATCTCATATTCTCTTAATGCCAGAGAAACTGGACTTTTGTTCCAGACATATATTTTTTTAATGGTTTAGTCAGAGGAAGAAGGAACCTTTTTCAGGGTATCTGAGATTGATGGGAAGAATGAAAGAAGTTATCCTCAGACTGGAAACCTTTCCCGAATGCTTGCAACAGAGTGGGCTCTGCTAAAGACACCAAATGGGTAAGGTGGTGGTGTTAAACTGGAACAGTCTCTCTGACAGGCTTTCTTCACAATTTCCACCTACAAAATTTCACTCACAAACCTTTGGTCAACCTGAGGCTATGGTAGAAGAAGACACTTGTCCAAGGTGCCATGCAGTAGGATTGATCTCGAAACCATGTAGTTGTAAAGCAAACTTCTTAAGTACACAGCCATGCCTGCAGAACGATTAACTTAGCATTGGTATCTTAAATGATAACAAGTTAAATGATAATAAGTTTACCAGTATCTGCATAGTTCTTTTTAGTTTCTTCATCCCATGAGAGTCCATTCTTCAGAGTGTATGGTGTGTACTGTGTAAAGAGTAGGACAACATGACAGCCTGGTGGAGAAATGGTTGAATCAACACTGGAAGGAATCACCATTTCAATGACTGGCCTTTCAAAAAGGAAAAACAGAAGACAATAAATAGAAAAATATGATTTTAAAATCTTTGGTAAGATCAATAGAGTAAAAGAAAAAGATGAATTAATTTTTAAGTGGTGTTAGGAGAATTTGATCTCGTTACTGCAGATTACCAAATTATTTGTTAAATCCTTGTTAGTTTGATATTTTATCACCAAGTTGTTCTCTTAAAATCTGTTCTACTACTACTGCTACGTATGTGGGCTAAATTCAGTTCTTGTCCAAAAAGTACACACACCAACAGTAAACAAGATAAAAATTTATATGACTCTTGACCCAGGAAGGGGACAATATTATTCACTCAGGTGTTACAGCTTTTTCATGTAATAGGTAGATATCTGAATGTTTATATCAAGGCAAGCTTTGTTGTTTCTCATTGGATGTTTGGATCACTGACAGGAACTATTGACCCAGTGGATGATGATGATGATCATCATCATCATCATCATTGTAGGCAGTGAATTGGCAGAGTTGTTGGAGCATCGGATAGAATGCCTTGCAGTAATAGTTCTGGCTCACTGTGCTCTTAAGTTCGCAACATGCTGAGGTCAACTTTGCCTTTCATCCTTTTGGGGTAGATAAATAAAGTACCAGACTAGGGAAGTGGACTAGCAGAATCGTCAGAGCATTGGATGGGATATCTTGCAGTATTTGTTCCAGTCCTTTGTGTTCTGAGTTTGAATCTCACCGTGGTCTACTTGCATGGTAGACTTAATTCATTGCCTGGTTTAACATCACCACTTGTCCCTTTGGTGCCTTTAGCAGAGTTCACTCCATTGCAAGCATTCGGGCGAAGTCCCTAGTCTGAAGATACTTATCTTGGAGGCTCTGAAGAGGATTATGGGCACTGCCCTTCCCTCCTGACCAACTGATAAAAAAAATTGTATGATGATGAGGAAGAGGAAGAAGATTGTGATATGATCAGGATCCTGATATGGTAATAATGAGGAGTATGATATAACTGCCCACTCAAATATCATATATAATAACAACAACAACAACAACTAATCGGTAATAAAGGCACAGGAGTTGAAGCTCTTGATTACTTGCGTGAAGGATGACCATGCTGAGCATCTAGATAGGCCTGATGAATTAAATCTGTGTGTTCACAGTTTAAATGGATGGTACACTGATGGTGTGGCATTGGTGTGTTCTTCTTGATGTTTGGGTCAGCAGTAAAGTTTGGTAGCTCTTTCACAGCAACTAAATTACCATATTGATGTTGGGCAGGAAAAGAGAAGAAAAAAAATCTGAATTAGCAATTTATGTGACTTTAGTAAATTATTTATACATTTATTTAAATTTATTTCTAAAAATTAAATCCACCACTACCACCCACCAACACCACTACCAACACCACCACCACCACTCTCAAACCTTCATAGACTGTTCTGCTGCTACACTGCTACACTGCAATATTCATTACACTGTTACATATGTATATCTGGCAATCAAAGAATTGACAGAGTATATGCAAGGCTGTAACAGCTCTGTCATTAATAGCCATCTGCTGCATTCTCTCTTCAATTTGGATTTTCAAAACCAAATTTATTTAAAACAAAACAAAAAAAAACCCAAAACTCAGCAAATCCTATTTGAATAACAAAGGTTTTTTAGCATTCAGAGGATGAGAGACAAATTCCCCTCAGAATAGAGCATCAGTCTGTTGTAGCTAACACTTTCCATGAGAGGTCTTGAATTCAACATTGAAGACCAACAACAAAATACTTGTCAATTCTATAATTATATTGTCATTATACTGCTGAAGTATACCACCCATGGTACCTACTTAGAACGAGGGAGTCCCAAGCCATTGAGAGAGCCTATACATGATTGTACAACCTGCTAGAAACAGTACCCAGATCTCCCTCAAATCCCATCTTGCTGTCTTTAAAAAAGGAAAGAACACATTAGATTAGATAATGTAGTTCTAGATACCTTTAGAAAGATGGGATGATCACAGCTGGAATACCTTTGCTCATAGGTCTGTTTGATTAGGGTTGACCTGGGGCTAAACAACAACAGCAACAACTTAGTGCTGTTAAAAGCCCCAAGTGTCTTAATCTGGACATGATATAGTGCCAATGATAGAATACAAATTGCTAACCTTTTTGACTGGATGTCTGCTACCCTACACACTTGGGCATCAGAAGCTTTCTGAATTTACTTTATAGCTGTAGAAAAGGTTTTCTTATATATAATCAATGTTCCTTTTTTTTGTATGGTGTACTTTGTCATTTTTATCATTGAAATGTTGCTGCATTTACACCACCAATTATAAAATACTGGATCGAAATGTTGGTCTCTGTTTAATGCAGTGTTGTTGCTTTCAGATTTCGTTCCTGTATAGTGTTAGACTGCATGTTGCTTGACTATTTCTGTATAATGAATTTTCATTGACTTTTTATTCAAATTCTCAAGATTCCAACTAAGACTATTCTGTCTTCTTTTCTGATATATTATATTCAGAATTACTTTATTCAGTGTATTTATCCATTTTTAAAATGGTAGGGAGAACTTTGAAGGAGATTGGGTTACTAATTCTAGCAGGTCTAACGACCACATACAGACTCCTTTGTTAGATTGTTTGCAGCCTGATGCACAACCATATAGTATTGGTTACATGATATCTGAAGAGATCTAATTGGATTGAAACTGCAATCTTTCAATTAAGAGACCACTTGCTCTCACACACTATACTATTCCTCTAACTCAAGATGTTAATCCCAAATTACTGACAGTAAGACTAAATATTTTCCTAAACAGATGTTTTGAGATAACTTTAGAAGAAAAATGTCTAAAGCAATGCACTTCATTTTTAACAAAATAGGTGAAGATATTTTTATTTTCAGAACATTAAATATGAAGAAAACACAATCTCTTCTTACCATTAATCTTTGTCACAGGGGAAGAATAATCTATCATTTCTACTTCTTTGGTAAGGTCTTCAGATAAAATTCCCTGAAATATTGTAAATTAGAAACTACTTTAACTTCATATAAGAAAGTATTACTGCTCTAAAACAATTTTCAATTTCTAACCTCTAAAGAGAACATTTTAAATAAGATAGTCAAAGGAAGAGAGGCAGTGATTATGATCTTTGCAGTCCCTGCAAGACTGTCGATGTATATTTTGAACATTTGTAGATCAATATCTGTAGCAAAAAACGTAGGCAAAAAGGTGATTCCAGAGGTTTGTAATTCTGGGTAAGAAGAATTTGGAGAAGTGGGTAGGATTTTGTAAAGCAACAAGCAGATCTAACAACCAAAGGATAATAATTTTGACTTTGTTGGCTCTCATTTATATTTGATGGGGTTAGATCAGTAAGTTCTCTTATAATTACTTTAGAGAAAAGCTAGAAATGTTTTCTTATATAAAGTTAATTAATTCACATTTTCTATGCTGTGTTGAGTAATTTTCTTCAGAAACTACTTTGTAAAGAATATTAGACTCTGTTGGAATATAAAGTTGATCAACCTGTCAACATGAGACAGCATCAGACGAATTCTAAAACAGAAAGGCCTGCACACAGTTTCTGTCTACCAAATTCCACTCACAAGGTATTTGTCAACCCAAGGCTATGGTAGAAGACACTTACCCAAGGTGCTGTGCAGTAGGATCGAACCTGGAATAACGTGGTTGTGAAGAAAACTTCTTAAACACACAGCTATGCCTGGGAGTTTTACCTATTTACTCTATGATGCTCTCCATTTCAATTAATAAATGGAGTTAATAAACAGTTGTACTTTTATCATAAATGTTGAATCTTACAAGTATAGAATACGATTTATGAAGTCTCGCTCAAAACACACTTCATTATGTGTTACCTCAGCACTTCACTAGCGTCTGTAAAACATACCGTAGAAGAGTTGGCCAAAGCACTGCAAAGTCTTCAAAACATATGTCAAGTATATAGTCTTCACGGTAAAAGAAATGTACAGGGGGCCCCTAACCCTCTCACTCCCAACACATTAAAATTTTCCAACTCGAATCTCGGGGCCCCCAGTAACTGCCCACTGTGTCCATGCAATAAGATGTCCCTGAGTCCACCCACTGCTTACAGCTGTGATCTGTACCATACTCTAATACCTATTTACATCTAGATGGACTGAACTCTTGAGAGTTGAGTGTTTTAACAATGTACTTAGTGCAGAACCAGTGCACAACACTCTCTTCATCTAAATCATACATAACTATGCCTCACTCCCAAACACATCTTACTATATCACATCAAACAAACCTTACTATATCTCATCGAAAACTTACTTGGCTATACCTCACACCGAAACACATTTTACTATGTCTCAACCATAAACACACTTTGCTATGTCTCACCTAAAGCACATTTATACACCTGCTTTAAATATGATAAACCATGTTTGAAGCAAGACTTAGCAAAATATGTTTGATTAGACAAATTTCTGAAAATAGGTTTAATTCTTTTTATCATAACTCTAATCAGGAAAAAGAAATGTTTTAAAGAAAAGGAAATGACAGATAAATATAAATGAATCACCAATTAAAGAAATACTAACTTTTGGAAGAAGATCCAAGAAAGTAACTTTGGGGGTGGCATTAGACAACACTGCTTGAGCAATTATTTCTGTTCCATCTTCCAACACAACACCTCTGACACTGTCATTCTCTACCAAAATGTTTCTGACAGTCTATAATAAAACACAAGGGAGATAACTGTGTGTTATATCTAAAGAGACTGAACAATAAATATTTATTTTGATTAAGTACAAAGTTAAATAATCTATAGGATAGATTTGAAATAGTGTATTACTGGTTCGTATTTAATGATATCAGAGGAATGAAAGGCAAAATCGACTCAGGTAGGATTTTCATGAAAATAATGATGCATTACAGTGTAGCCTTAAATCTAGCTCTCTACTCTCTTGGCCATTGCAGTAAATCATTAGATCTAGCTCTCTACTGTCTTGGCCATTGCAGTAAGCCATTAGATCTAGCTCTCTACTGTCTTGGCCATTACAGTAAGCCATTAGATCTAGCTCTCTACTGTCTTGGCCATTGCAGTAAGTCATTAGATCTAGCTCTCTACTGTCTTGGCCATTGCAGTAAACCATTAGATCTAGCTCTCTACTGTCTTGGCCATTGCAGTAAGCCATTAGATCTAGCTCTCTACTGTCTTGGCCATTGCAGTAAACCATTAGATCTAGCTCTTTACTGTCTTGGCCATTGCAGTAAACCATTAGATCTAGCTCTCTACTGTCTTGGCCATTGCAGTAAACCATTAGATCTAGTGCTCTACTGTCTTGAGTATTACAGCGAAACATTAGATCTAGTGCTCTACTGTCTTGAGTATTACAGCGAAACATTAGATCTAGTGCTCTGCTGTCTGGGCCATTATAATATAACATTGGATCTGCTGTCTGGGCCATTACAGTAAACCATTAGATTCAGTGCTCTACTGTCTTGACCACTTTCACTACTACAATTGGATGAATAAAACCAAAGATGAAGAATTATGGTTTACCAATAAGTTAGTACATGTGAATAAACGGAAAAGAAAGTATGTAAACAAATAAATTTAGTTCTTGAAAGAGATAAATGTGTAAATATTTTTTTTATTGGTTAGTCAGTAGGTAGAGTAGTGCCCCGTCACTTTTTTTTAGGGCTTCCATGACTGGTTGGAGGGGGGAGTAAAGTAGCCTGAGACTGGAGACCTGGCCTGCAATAGAGTGGACTTCACTAAAGGCACCCAAGGGCTAGGAGGTGGTGTTAAACTGGGTGATAGATTAAGTCTACCACCTAAGTAGGCCACAGTGGGATTCAAACTCAGAATGCAAAGAGCTGACACAAATACTGCAAGGTATCCCATCTGACGCTCTGATGATTCTGCCAGTCCACCGCCCTAAACTGGTACTTTATTTATCTACCCTGAAAGATGAAAGGCAAAGTTGACCTCAGTGGAGTTTGAACTCAGAGCACAGTGAGCTGGAACAAACACTGCAAGGCCTTCTATCTGATACTCTAATGACTCAGCCAATTTGCCACTTATATACTTTTGTTTTATTGGCAAACAGCTTGGGATCAAATATGGTAAAAGAAAAACCTAGGTCATTCTAGAAAAAATTGCAATTGAATCCACATTTTCTACTGTCATGTTTTACATTGAGGTATACTATGACTACTGGGGATCTCAAATTATGTGTAAATAGAAAATAACACAATTTCAAGTATCCTTGAAATGCTGACATGGTGGTGTGCATGCTATGGCATAGATGTTGCAGTGAAATTAAGTAGGCATGCTGATAGCATACATCATATAAATTTACTGAAATAGGAACAAAAGTTAAGATAAAATAATTTCACGAATTATATCATAATATCAAAGAATATGACATGACGTATGATCTGGGTAAATTTTAAAGATAATTCATGCTATGAAAATCTTCCATGTGAATTGTTTAAGGTGGGGATCGATTGCAGTGATAAGATCCACACCATCTTCACTTCCAGCATCTTGATCTCACAGCACAAAGGTATTGTGACAGTGAGAGATATGTTCTACTGCAGTGGACTACCAGGTACCCCATCTATTGGGATCCATCTGACAAAGTGGCCATCAACCAGGCACTGCCTTCATCTGCCAGTGTTAGGAAAACTGCCATTGAGAACTGAGATAAGTTATGATGATTATTGAGGATTGTCCCTCTAAATTCCCCCATGTCTGCATAGCAGGCCCTCTTTGTGCAGGTTTTAACATGGGATGATCTTGGTACTAAGTCAGAGGATGGAGCTTAGACCACAACATGACTTTTTTCCTGGGATAGAAGGACCAGTGAATAGAAAGAGGTGATAGATGCTGCATCACCTACTGAAAGGTACTACCTCTCCAGAGCCCTTGGACCCATTCATACTGTAGAGTAGATAAAACAGTTCAACCTTATCATATCTGGAATCAAGCATTGTATAATGTCAACAATACAAGCCACAAAGTGACTATCTGGCTAGTGGATTGTGTTTGATATTTTAATAACTTCCAATTCTCTATATTATGATGGGTGGAATGGTTTTTGATGTAGCAATAGTTATTACCTTGGCTGTCCTTCATACTATTCATCTTTGAAAAAGGAGTTAATCCTTTTGATACCAAGCAGCCTGAGACCACCTCTGGTTCTATGATACAAAACCTCTCATTTTTAAAGAGTTCAAACTTTCCATTATAATTTTATGTAAGAATCTTTTATTAAGTTATGTTCCAAACACCAGCTTAATAATAGTGAAAATGTTAATTTACTGAATCCCTCCAAATCCTTGATTGTTTTCAAAATTAATAGGCAGAAATATGGTCACAAAAGTGTTGAACTATGTGTCAGTCATACAAACTGAAGTAAGCAGACTTATGTGCTTTACTTAGCAGCCCAATATAATGGTTGTTTTAAGGTTTGAATGTATGACTATGTGGTGAGTAATACAACATCTTAACCTCACAGTAATCGTGTGTTATATATTCTTACAAATAGAAATATCTATAAAGAGACCAGAATATTCACTGTGTGTTTCTACAGTTGACACTGGAGAATATCAACATTCAACTAAGAAAGAAATGAATGTTAAAACAAACAAGATTGAGATTATGAATTTTTAAAAATCAACAATACCTTGTCTGTGAAGATTTCTACACCTCGGTCAGTGGCACAGTTAGCAATCGTCTGAGAGACTGAACCCATACCACCTTCAACATATCCCCATGCACCTTTCACACCTTCCAGCTGCCCCATCACATGATGTAGTAATACATATCTATAATAATAAATAAATTTCATTAATCAACCCAGAAAGACTGTTGCATTTCCTGACAAAGACATTTACTTCTTAATGGCTCTGTTTACTTAGTTGTTGATAAGTACCATAGGAAAGTATAGTTCAGCACTATAAGCATAAAACGATGTGTATAATTGATGAGTGCCTTGTCAGCTAGCAGTGTTGTGTGCGTCAAATTTTCACATGAGCCAACCTTGTAGTAGACTAGTATTCTATATGAATGGAGAAATGTCTTGCAATTGATTAAAGCCATGCAAACTGGGATAAGCTCCAACACACTATTACACTTTCCAGTAGCAGTAATGTATGAAAAAGGTAATTTGCTTTTATCATTCAAAAATGTCACATAGACCTCATAAGCTAGAGCAAAGAAAATGAGTTAAAATAGTTCACATATATAAGTTTACTGCCAAAATATTATCTATACCTGGACATAGGCACAGGTATGGCTGTGTGGTTAAGGAATTCGCTTCGCAACCATGTGGTTTCGTGTTCAGTCCCACTGCGTAACACCTTGGGCAAGTGTCTTCTACTATAGCCTCGGGCCAACCAATGCCTTGTGAGTGAATTTGGTAGACGGAAACTGC
>JAOPJM010534223.1:0-10047 GCA_027124095.1 Muusoctopus leioderma
ACCCACCCACCACTCCTTCGCCCGTTTATCGTCGTTTTCTCCCTTAGTTCTGCGACCCTCCCCCTCCCGGGTCCTCTGCCAGAATCTTATTTTAGTCTCATATCTGAAGAACCAACGTGGTGGTCACGTTTGTAGAAACACCGGAGTCATAGGAGACTGAAACTGGATTAAATAAATATATTACCACACTCTACGGTATTGAGTACTTTTTCTCCAGCTCGTTAACTTTTAACGTATATATATATATATAAATTCATTAGGAATGCATCCCTAAGTAGATTCTAATGACGGGCTCTATAAAGAAAAAGAGTGATAAAAATTAATACAATGTTATGTAAACTAAATGGAATTAAAAACAACTGAAGACATTATATACATTGAAACAAACATATACGCGACAGAACTGTGCTTTTGAAAACTGGGTGCGTATAGAAAACGCAAGCAAAATCTTCTCCAACAGGGTAATCAAAGAAGAGATAATCCAATGTGAGTAGTTCATAAACTTACGCGGCAACGAAAACTTAAGGCACGACGTTGTAAATTATCCTGTTGAAAATACACAGAATTCTAATCTCTTTTATTTGAGCATAAGAATATTTACAGCAAAGTTCGTCAGCAAGTACAGCTTTAATCCATATCTGGAGATATGAATATAAATATTTCTCAAACTAGATCAGGGATGCATATCTAAGCAGAATCTAAGAAAAGATTCCATAAACAGGAGTTTGAATCGATATAAATGAATATGGCATGGAGACGAACTGAATTTAAAACAACTTGAGGCACATACATTAAAATAAATGCATATTATAGCGGGACGCAGTTACGTTTCTGCAAACTGTGTGCATGCAGAAAACATAAGCAGAGTCTTCTTCCCCCGGGAATCAGATGAAAGAAATTTGAATTTAACCAGGGTATGTGCACACATATCTTCAGTTTCCAAATAACCAAGGATATCTAGTTTCCGCATATCTGTGTATCAAGATTATATACAATCAATCTATTGTGTACCGATATAATATATATTTATGCCTTATGTATATGCCTTGAGATGTCTTATTTTATAGCATTATATTAATTTGTATCTCTCTAAAAACCTTATTTATGGGGCTCTTTTGTAGATTCTGCTTAAAGATGCATTCATAATATATTTTTAGTAATATTTATACTTATAGCTCCAAGTATGGTTAAATCTGTACATGTTGACGGACATTACAGTAAATATTCTACGCTCAAAATGAAGTCATTCGAATTCTGAAAATTTCGAACTTAATATTTACACCGTGTGACTTAAGTTTTCCTTGTCGCAGATATATGCAACCTAGTTAAATTAAAATGTATTTTACTTACTTCACAGTAAAATACGTTTCTGCTTGTGGTTTCTAAATGCACCCAGTTTCCAGAAACACAAGTGTGTACTGGCATAATTTATGTCTATTTTAATATATATGCATCGAGTTGCTTGTAATTCAATTAGTCTAGACAACAATCTATTAATGTTCGTGTGTGTGCGTATACACACTTATATATTTCTACATTTTAAAATGCATTAAGTACTTTATTGTATTGTGGTCTTCTTAATCATTTGATAAACATTATCATATATATTTACATATTCCGCTCATATATATATATATATATCAGCGGTAAGAATTAGAATATTTTTTTTATTAGGCGCCATTCTGTTCGTAATAATTCATCGTTCTTTCGAGATCAAATCCCAATGTAGTTTAATTTATTTTATATTACAATGGGTGCACGGCAATGAATCTCTTACCGAGTCTTCTATTTCATGAAGCAAGACCATCGCCATGGGTTTCGTTTCAATTTTTAATCGGATGATCGATAAATAATACTTAGAAACCATAATCAGATCATCCAGTAGTGTATCCAGGTCACCATTTCTCTTGTACGAAGCCTCTATGTGGTTGCTCTGCCTACTAGAAATAACTGCCAAATCTCCTTCAAGCCACACTCTTCCGTCTGAAAGAAGGATACATTGGATGAATAGTAACGTCCGGTGTAGATTATACCTGAATAATAAGATGAATGGTTATGCCTTGAATGCATTTGACGCCTAGGTCTGCCTGATCAGGGCTGACTTGGGGCTATACAGCAACAACAAAGAGTATGAAATATAGAATGGAATCAAAAACTCAATTATATATAGACCTCGATTATTCGTGTTGCGTAGAAGTAAATCAATATTCGTGTATATAAGAAGCTTGTGGTTAATAAGGGTTCTGAGCTAGACGGTAATTTATATTACTATCTTTAAGTCTTGTAATTTTATTCACGTCTAGAGATGTGGATCTATTATCTGGCCAGCTCTGTAGATTACCAGCCTACATGTCTTCACTTCAGAGATTCGTATATCATGGCCGGCGCCGCGATGTCTCGTTCTCCGATGTGGCTGCTCTTTCTAGCAGGCTGAACGACGACGCATAGACTTCTTCATTGGCTCGTAGTCTCGTATTTTGCTGGTATTTAGCCCTATCCTTATCGAGCAGATCTATGAGTAAAGGTGTTCAAGCATTGACTGTCCCATATCTTTGTATGAATATCATGTAATACATTGAGCAATGCATTCTTTTATATTTAAGAACGTGGGGGCGTGATTTAAGGGAGATTTGGCTGCTATTTCTCGGAGGTTGAACGACAGCGTGGAAATATCCTCGTTGACTAGTAGACTTTAGTTATGTGCTAAGATGTTATTGATGTACCTAAATGTTTGAGGGAGTCTGGACTGTGTTTGGTGAAACTTACTAACGGTATATCCAGATACTCGTTCATTTTGAGTATTTTTCTTTGATTGCATTTGTGGTATATGGGTGCAAATGTACGCACGCTGGGATGCTGCGATTGTACACGAAGTCATTTTCCTTAGAGTTCGTTGTGATGAAATGGAAGCCAGAGAAGGAGTGGCATAATCCAATATATTGATTGTATAATAATGCTGTTCTGACTCTGCGTAGACCAATTATGGTACATCTGAATGTTCTGAGAATGTTTCTGCGTCGTTTGGGTTTTTTATATAATACTATGATGTGTATGTTTTGCTGTGAATCTAATTGTACTGTTGTAGATTATTCCTATTATTTTCTTAAGTCTGTGTAAGTGGTATGTTGGTATTGTTGAGTGGTATGTTTACTTACATCTGGTATTGTTGCTAAGACTTGTATTGAGCAGTATGTTTAGTTGTATTTGTTTTGGTGTTAAGACAAGAACTAGAGGAATGCATATGTGCTGTACGTGATACTCGGTTAGTTTATGTGTTTAGAGCTTAGATTCAAGTAAATTTAGGTAGGATTGGAGTAGCTGTACTGTTCTCTCTTCAGAACGACGTAAGGATGTAACTGTGACATCATTTGGTTAGAAGGCTATGCTTATAGTTTGTAGAGTGTGACTAGGCTGTGGAGATATAAGTTTAAAATGAGAGCAACAAAACGGATCCTTGAAGTACACCGTTTGGTGTATTTACAAATTCCAGATGTGTTGTTATTGTCTTCTACTTAGGCTTGATGAGCTGAATTATTTACCAACACTCCGAAATCCCGATAAATCTGGCCAGAATTATAACCAGTGTAGAATACAGATTTTAACGCAGCATCATTGCCCACATACGAACTTTATGTCGAATTGATGTGTCGCTGCTATTGTTGTTTATTCCAAGAGCAGCTCTAATCATGTATTACTATGCTAAAAGTCATACTGGTCGTAACCATCCCGTCATTTTTTCAGGTACAGTGTATCTGGGAAGGAGTACATTATCCAATGTGTCCTTTCTTTTTGTTAAGACGGTAAGCTTTGATATGAATGAGGGATATTTGACTGCGATTACTAGCAAGTCGAATATTCACGCAGAGGCTTCCTCGTTGCTCATCTTTGTCCAGTAGAACAATACTATAACAATGTAGAGTTACCTAATGCATTCCGAACGAAAGTAATATATTCTTTAACATACGTTTGCAATAAACATGTTTGTTACCATAACCCTTATGGAACATCACCTAACTTAATTTATACATAGCAGTTACATGGCGAAATATTTATTCTAGCCAATTGAAGAACACACTAAAACTGTCATTATTCACTTTCCGTTTATTTCTTGATGTGCCACAATTTTAGTTGCACTTCTGATACATGGTAACTGACGCAAGGCCAGTTGCAGTGGGAATTTTATCAGTGACCAGGTACCAGAAGTGTGACGACAATGTTGACACTTCAAAAAAATGAATATAGCAATGTTTTGGTGTGTGTTCATAAATGGCTAAAATAGCTCTTCCCCGATGTAATTTCTTTAGTTCAGACACACTGTCCCAGATTACGTCCCTTACTAAACGCCGAAATATAAATTTTAGATTTCTTCTAAATGATGATATAATTTCCTACTTGTATCAATAATAATATATATTTGTAGATTATATATATATATATATATTTAAAAGCTGCAATAAATCAATATATTTTGCATTTTGTCACAGAAAGAAAAAAAAAAGGAATGTTTAGCATGACATCAATATTGAATAATAAATCAGGCCAGGTGTTCTACGGAGAAAGTTACAGAGAAAGTGGAAGGGATTTTTGGTATGATCGAGGGAGTCATTTATTAAAGGAAGTCGATATATCACCGATACTTTCAGATAAGAAGATAGACCGGTGTACTAATAATGATGTATTACATTGGTACGAAGGTAAATATGTATAGGGATAGGATTTACTTAGTTAAATCGACACTGGTATATTACAGGTATTTTATTTCATAAAGTCCCCGCAAATATATAATTAAAAAGAGAAAAGCACTGGCAGGAATTTAAACTCAAGCTTTAAAAAAATAAGAGCTAGAAAATCACATAGCTTCTACTCCATTGAGTGATATCAATTAGTTCTCTTATGATGATGATGATGATGATGATGATGATGATGATGATGATGATGGCAACGACAGTGACGACGATGACGATGATGATGGCAATGACAACAGCGATGTTGATGATAATGATGATGATTACGATGATGATGAATTTAATCATTTATTACAATGGCCCAAGGAGACAATCTTTTTAAAGGAAATGGTTGTCTGAATGTATATAGAACAGTCTCTGGTAATTATTTTATTCATTCTGGATTAATACAATCCAAACTTGTCCCCGGCAGCATTTCATAACATCACACAGATGGGACGTAATAACATACCATACGTAATTTAGTCACCTACCCGACAGTACTTGGCAAATCAATGATCTCAAGCTGTTGTTCAGTTAATGCATTGCATTTAGTACGTCCAGGTATTGTGGTGTAAAAAGCTTAATACAATCCTCTTCAAATATCAGCTCAACCACACGTCGTCTGTACATCTGCGTGGTTATCTAAAATCATTTCAAATACACGTAATTTCACACAATCGGTTTCATTTCATTGTCATTCCTTTAATTAACAATATACAAGCTTTTGATAAGTTTTTGCAAATAACTTATATATTGACTTGACTCATATATGTGGTATTTGCAGCGGATAGAAAAAGCTTTGGGGGCTATTAATACACCCACCCCCACACACACACACACAAACACACAAATATATATAAATAAATAAACTCCCATACCATACCAATATATTTATATATAATCACACAGACACACACAAAACACCAACACACCTACGTTACTGCACGCACACACACGCACACACCAACACACACACCAACACTTACACTCACAGTCATATACACGCACACTCGCACACATCTCATACACAAACGCGCCCCACCCCCCACGTATATTTTATACCACTACATGTTACGCACAGACATATACACGCATGCCCACTCTGATGTCACTTCTCAAGAAGTCGTCTCCTCCTAAACCATTTTTTCTTCTTCATATGATACCATAAAGAATGTTTCTCTGTTCATTTTTCCGTTCTTTTTAACTGTTTCTTCTTTCATCTTCTAAGTCTCCGTGTCGTTTCCTATTCTTCTCTTTCAGATGAATGGCTAACGTTCAAAACGTAAAAGGAGTTTACCTTTCTTTCAAGCGTTAAACGAATACTTTATCATCGTAGCCAGGAGTGAGGGATCGACTACTCAAGTCTTGTCAACTCCACTTACTTCAGCTCGTTACTACCGAAGATACGGAAAGTAAATTTTCTTATATAAGAATTATAAGGTAATCAATGTAGTTATCAATCCTTCACTGATAATCACTAATTTATTTATAAAACTCCAAAATATTGTATAGTTTGTAAAGTAATACTACATCGACATTGTTTCGATATGTTGCAGTTTATGACAATATATCTAATATATCATAATATGGTATACGTTGCATTTTAAAACACTATTTATAGCTTTATGCACTATGGTATAGACTACATTTTCTATCGCACTTTATGATTTGTAATATAGCACAGGTTAAAATTAACCCTTTCGGTACGGGAGTCGTCAATAAACGACTTGAGATTTTTGCGCGCATAGTCAGGAGTCGTCAATACGCGATTCTGCGCTCAATTTAGTTCCGGTAGTCGTCGATAAGCGAATAACGGTTTGTATATGAAATATGCCCTTCTTACATGGAAAAGATGGTATATATGTCCCTTTTTCACGCATATTTGAATATTTGTAGTACCGTACGTAATTTTGCGTACCGAGTTCATATTTACATTTCAAAGTATTGTACAGGCTGTAGTATCCAGCAATATTTACATTTCACATGATGATACATGTTGCAGTATACAATATTACATTTAATAATATGATGTAGCTGCATTTCAGAGGGTTGTGCACACAGTTTTATAATGTGATAGAAATTTTGTTTTACAGCAATATCTACATTTACAATGTTTTACAGAATGCAGTTTGCAACAATATTTAGAGTATTTCATAATATGACACAGGTTGTAGTTAACTAATATTTACAACACATTATAATATCGTACAAATTGATGTTTACATCAAATATTTACAACATTCTAATATAATATACGTTGAAAGATGCGGCAAGTCAACCTCATACTATATCTTGAGACATATTTAATGTGTATTTAATGTAAAAGTGTTCTAAGAAAAACATGTTTAGTATAAACCTTAGGGGGTAATAACTTCCTGACTGTCTGTTTTAGTAAGCAATACATTTATACTACACTTCGTTCTACGTAAAGCCACCTACTGTTTGTTGGTCATGACTAAATACAGGATTTCACAAATATTCTTCAACAATATCAAATGATTGATCTTAAGACTTGTTAAGTCATAGCAAATGAGGGGAAAATGGGGAACTGGCTCCATTTCAAAGTAAAGGGTAGTGTTTTATCACTTGGGTCTAAATCCATTTCTTGGTATTAATATATTATCTCATTTTCTGCTACCAATGATACATTCTGCAGTGGATTACTAAAGCCCTGAAGTCTAGCACCCTTCTGTAGGCCTTTCTTGGGATTCAGGTTACGCCTAATCTCTACAACTGAACCAAATTTTAGCTTTGGCTCATGAGTAGGTAATCCCGAAGGAGTAATTTGTCACAACAAATTCTGTGGGATTAATTTACAGCTTGCCCATCATCTCCCACTGCAATGGTGTCTGCCCTTTTATATTCTGTAATTTCTGAATCAAGAGATTCAGAATTCTATTATTTAGTTGCAGAGCATCTTAGGTTTTTGAAGTTAGTATTATTTTCTTGCAAACGTATTTAATGTAATTATTGTTGTTTGTCAGGGTTAGCAAATACCCATATACAGTCATTGCGATATCCTCATTTGACATCATTTCTCGTGTTATTTCAATGATGTTCGTATCTGAAATATTATTATTACTTATAGTTCCATTTCCTATCTGCAGCAACCACTGGTTGAATGCTGCGCCACCCTATGATTATTTCTTCTGGTTGAAGAGTCTAATATTCTTCACATATCTCTACGATGGTGATTGATGCAATTCTCTATTACGTCTATGTTGGAGTATGTTGTTTGACAAAAGTCTCCGCCCAGAAGAAAATTTCTTCCGAAAGTTTTATTGTTCCTCATTATAGTTTTCAGTAGAATATATGTTATACGTATTGCGTTCGCAGAGAGCATTGCTGCTTCATCTATTATTATTAGAGCAGCATTTTTCATTGTTTGAGAATCTACGAAAGGTGTTTCTATAGATCGCAATGATGTTTCAAGGATTGGCACAGGGAGACAGAGGCCACAGTGAACTAACCTTCCATCATTCAGCAAATCAGCAGATCGCTGTCCACGGCCCAACATGCAGTATAGGATTAAACTTATATCTAAACCCCAGCTTGCGATATTTTCTGTTGCAGCATCGTAACCTTATTTAGGCTATTATCTCTTATTCTTCTTTCAACAACTGTCAAATCGGATTATCAGTCCGGTTTACAATACGGATAAAATAAAGCATATGTCATTCAGTTGATATTTGGACTGAGAATATTAATCTTAATATTCTGTTCATCTGGATTTCTGGGATAAACAAAGTAGGCTTTGTCTATTTTCCTGTTGTGCGTGCTCCATCTTCTTGCACTTCTCGTAACGTTTTGTACCCTATTTGTAAACGTTATTTTCACTAATAATTCTTACTATAGTGGCCATAATTTCAAGGTCACATTCTATATTAGTTTGATGATTAATGCTAGTCAAATCTGGCATCGTTGAATCGATGACATACATTTGAGAAAATTATCCTTCATCCTCTTCTGATGGGCACATATTAGTAGACGTGCAATGATAAATGTGCCCATTCACTCTAAAAAAAAAATTGTGATTAAGCTAATTGAGCCTCCATTGAAGCAAACTTAAAATGGCGTGTTGTAAGATCTAATGTTGCTTTTAAAACTGAAATAATGTGAGTGACCTGGTTGGCTCATAATATATTTCAGGTATTCCAGGAATCGTCACCGTTGAGGATTCTCAACTTTACATTTATGACAGCAGTTATTAAACAACCATCGCTGGGTTTCTCAGCAAGAAATTGCTTTGCTCCACACAACTGACATATTACGTTAAATATGGAATGATGCTTAGTATTTGTTTGAGGAATTGTTAAATTATTTAAGTACTGCATCCTGTCATGTCGTACTTATTTCATTGTTCTCAGTATTATGATATCTCTTGATATTTCCATAAACTTCTCTTTCATTTTGTATTCTTTCAGTGGCAATTCTTCTTTTTGTTTACTCACCATACATCTTTCTTCTTGAATTTCATATCCTAATCTTGCTGCAAATCTTTACCGTAAGTTATCTATCCTGTCTCTTTGTTCTTCACTTTCATTTGTTAATCTTATAGCAGCTCTATTGCGCGCATCTGTTAGTAAATTATATCGTATTACATGTATGGCTGTATCTATATATCTATGTATGCTTTACATACGATCATGTGAAAAAACATCAGACTACGAGTTCAGACTACTAAGCAGGGACATTATATTATTGTTTGCAACTACGACCTTCACCTTAAAAGTTAATTCAATAGAACGTTTAGAATTAGTCTGACTATTCACATGGTAAATGTTTCCTCTGCTCCTCTGCCCTGAATTTTCTTTACTACTTCCACCTTATACGAAAACTTTCCTTTCCTTGACGTTCTTTTATGTATAATACTTCAATCACCTACCTCTACCCTATAGCAAATTATTACTATACATAAAGAAACGTTCATCTCATCTAACACTGTTTAGAGTAGTCTGAATTGGCGAAACGTCGAAGTAAACAGTCACCATACATAATAGATATTATCATTAATCTACTACTGGTATTAATCCCTTTATTTAGTGCATGTTTACTGAACTCAAGTATATAAACCTATAATGTAAGTGATTATACATACATACATACATACATACATACATACATACATACATACATACATACATACATATATAATCTTTCTAATATTTAGAAAGAATATTTTTTCACTAAAAAATATACATTTTTCGTTCATTGCCTCCCTTAGTTTTTGTCTTGATACAGGGTTGTAAATACGCAATTCTGTTCTTGGCTATAACTTGGAGCCAATTTTCGACAAGTCCTATATTTATCATGTATGCTA